>JAPDSC010081806.1:0-20749 GCA_026290005.1 Latrodectus geometricus | reverse complement strand
TTTTTTTTTTATTGAATAAAAGATGTTTCCTTGCGAAATAAAAAAATGCAATTCCGAATGTTTCTTTTATTTTTCAAAGGAAGGATTTTTTAAAGAATATGCATCGCATTAAAAGTTTAATAAAAACTGATAAATTCATTTTCACTTGCACACACACTTGTATATATAGAAAGACGTTCTTGTTCAACTTTTCTGGGATTGAACCTATATTCTTTCGCTAAAAAAAAGTTTTTAACACATAAACAGCGACTTTAAAAAAACAGCGAAAACCATGGTAAATCTCGAAGGTCCGAATAAAAAGTTAATCAACTGCAAAAATTAAAAAAATAAAGAATAGCATAAATATAGAAATTTTCACGAATATTTAAAAATAAAACTGACGAGATATATTTAAATTCTGATTTACAAGAGGAAATTAATAAATAGATGGAATAAACTAAAAATAGAAATGCGTAGCGTGACTTTTTAATATTAAGTTAATGCAACACTTTCCTTATTGTTATAAAACTTTTGTGTATGTTAGGATTATTATGTTTTTTGTTTCAAATCAATTCTATCTCTGGCATTATGATTAGGTTTCGAAACTTTTTGCTTATAATAATTTTTTGAAAACAAAAGTAAACCTAATAAATTGAAAAAAATATTAATTTTATTTCACTTGTTACTTCCATCACGCAAAATTACAAGAAAAAAAAATCTAATACTTTTTTGGTTTTCGAAAGATAAATGTAGAGAAACTCTAAAGAAAAATCAAAAATAGAATGTTGCTTTACTTTTTTTTTTTTTTTAATAAATCTTACTAGTAAATCGAACTGATCATTTTTTTTGTTTTATATAAATTAAATTCATGAAATCAAATTCCTAAAAATTCTGAAGGATATTTGAATGAATCCTATTAGCTCTATTATAAAATAGTTAAATCATTTTGTCTTCATTAAAAATGTATTTTATTTTACGATATATATACACACACACACACACATATATATATATATATATATATATAAGTTTGTAAAACTCTTTTTTAATATTTATATATATATATATATATATATATATATATATTATAAAATATTAAAAAAGAGTTTTTCAAACTTGATTCAAATTAATAAATAGTTAGATATTAATATGGGAGCATGATATTTTGGGAGAACTAAAACTTTTTTCGTGATTTTATTGAATATTCATAACAGTTGATCAATATCAAAATATTTATTTCAAGCATTGTTAAATACTGCGTTTATTAATTTTGCATATCAAAGTGAGCTAGCATTGTATGCGCACGAAATATTCAAATTTCGATTAAAAAAATTAATTTTATTAAACAGTTTCTTCTGAGTGTAGTTGATTAGCATTCCACAAGGGAAATTTTGAAGAAAAAGTTCAAGTAAAACTACCAGTAGCAAAATCGGAGAAATGAATTTTTAAAAGCATATAAAAAAACAAGAAATTTTTACTTCATATATCTAATTAGCATGGAAGTGTTTAGTGCAAGATACCGAATCTACTATCTCTTATGCTCAAAATTGACTCCGTTCTTTAATATTGTAAGCACATAATTCGGTAATGTTTGGTAAAAAATTGTGACTTAAGAGCTCTATAAGTGAATTGTTGTAACTCAAAATGCACAATAATGGGAAAAGAAAACTTCCTAACACTCATTTCTTAACATATCCTTGAAAAGAATTGAAATATAACACAAGGATATAAATTGAGAACTTAAGATTCACAGTGTACGATTAAAAATGACCAAGGCATATAGATGCCATATAATCCATCATGTCAATTTTTGATTTTTTTTTAGCGACGAAAAATTGTCGTTAAGATAAAGTCATTGTGACGTAATGCAATAAAAATGTGGTTGTGACGTAATAAATTTCAACAAAAAACTTAATAAATTTAAATCACAAATAAAATGCATGAATATATATTTTCGAAACACTAAGATTTAAAAAAGAAAATATAAGATTATTAATTAAAATACGAAAATGGAACAAAATGTTCTAAATAACTTCGGGAAGACGAAAACACTAGGGTTTCCAAAACAGAATTTTGTACATAATTCTTAGTATTCTCCATCTTTATGACGTCATAAGAACCAGGTTGCCAGATACACAAAGAAATCTGGCATAAATATCAAGAAGTTAAAAAATTGGCGTGATGGATTATACGGCATCAGTGCCAATGGCTAAGTTATTGGGTTCCGGAAATAGTGGGTTTGAACATGACTCAATGGAATATCCCGCCTATCGAATTTCCCACCGATTGAATAATTTGAAAGTATAAGGATAATATATCAGGAATCAATTACATCACTCAAATTTTGATTCAAACTCCTCCAGATAATATAAAAATTACAAAAAGAATATTTTTTTGACGCAATGCGCATATACTAATGCAAAATAAATTAAGTCATCGTTATTAAATATATAAAAGCACTCATCAACTTTATAAAATTAAGGATATTTTACTCTAAGATTTTTGTTATTTAAGTGGAAATGAAATAACGATGTGAAAAGAATGTGAAAAAAACGACATGAAAAGAGTATGAAAATTACGATATGAAAAAAATATGAAAATAACGACATTTTACTCAAACATATAAAACAGGGGTGCCCAAGACGTCGACCGCGGTCGACTGGTCGACCGCGAAGACATTTTAGGTAGCCCGCGCGACCCTTTCTATAATGACCTCGGATATTAACAATTTAATTGATCTCTTATGACATAGAATTAATGAATTATTTAAAATTAAAATTTTCTACAATTTACGCTTTAAAACCTAAAACAAATTGTGCAAAGTAATACAATGAATTAGTCGTTTTACAATAGAGAATCAAATAGAAACAACTTGACAAAGTGGGATGCTCAGATTACATCCAGTAGCCGGCGCGATGATAGCGAAGCGACGAATTAACTAGTCTACCCGTCACACAAGCCCGTTTAGTTTCAGTTCTCATAAGTTAGTTCAGTTAATCGTCTCACGTTGCAGGTCTCTCGCTGCCTACCGCACTGATACGATAATTTGTTGTTTTAACAACCCATCCAAAATCACTCAGCCAGGTACTAGTGCTAAGAGAAATAAAACATCCATTATCACAATGCTTGGGAAGATGGTTTCTGTTTTGTTATGGTGAAGGAGAAATGTGTTTGTGTCATATGTAATTCAAATGTGGTACTTCCAAAAAAAGCAAACGTTGAAAAACATTTTAAAATCATGCACTTAAAGTACACTACAGGCCGCCCAACCTGTCTAGTGGTTAACATAATTGACTACGGATAGAGAGGACTTGGGTTCGAATCCCGGTTCGGACATGGATGTACTTTCTCTCTCTTTGTTTCTTGTCCTTTCCTCAGATGATGGATGAATGTGGTCTTCCCTATAAACGGGTTTGTGGTGGTGTGGCGTGGGAGATGCTACTTGTACCTCTGTGACTTGGTTCACAGGTGCCCAACCGGGTAACGATAAAATGAGTAGCAGTTTCCGGCCTTATTGAGGCAAATGGGCTAATGTACTTACTTGCTCAAGGCTGCCCACCATTAGAAATAAAAAAAGTACCCAACAGACTTTCCAATCGGCAGTGAACTTTAAAAAGTTAAAGTGCATGAATTAAAGTCTAATTTACATTTACAGAGTAATCGTTATTTACGAGACCAGGCACCAAAGCTAAAGCAATAACATTGGCGTCGTTTAAAATTACGGAAGTTTTGTTGAAGCGAAAAAAAAAAAAAAAAATTCGAAGGTGGAAAATTGATAAAAGAAACTTTCTGCAAAGCGGGAGAAGTGCTTTTCCACAATTTTAAAAACAAATCTGAAATAATATATCGTCAAATAATATTCCTTTATCGCGTAGCACTGTAATGCTTCGGACTGAAGCTATGAATAATAATTTGGAGGATTCATTTAATGACGATTTAAAAGCCTGTAAGTTCCTATCACTTCAATTTGATGAATTCACGGATAATGGTGACATTGTAGAGTTATGATTTTTGTGCAAATGGTTTTCGAAGATATAACTTTAATAGAAGAGTTATTAACTATAATTCCATTGTAAGGACAAACGAGAGGCCAAGACATCTACAATTCATTTAAAAACTTTATTGATAAGACAGGATTTCCAATACATAAATTGGTCTCTATTATAACAGGTAGAAGTCCAGCAATGGTCGGGAATCAAATTGGTTTTATTGCCTTGTGCAATAGGAAATTCCCAGTTTTACCAGTTATCATTGCATTACACAACAACAGGTATTGTGTTCAAAATTACTAAAGTCTAATGATATAATGCAAAAATCTTTTAAAATCGTCAATTCAGTTCGTTCAAGAAGTCTTCAGAGATGACAATTTCGGGCGCTTTTGGAAGAAACTGAATTAGAGAACGGAGATCTCTTATTGCTGAGTCGTGAGGTGGCTAAGCCATGGTTCTTTTTAAAAAAGATTTCGTATTCTGTTAACAGAAATAAAAAAAAAATTCTACAAATGAAAGAATAGCATATTACTGAATTGGAAGATAAGAAATGGCTCATGAAACTAACTTTTATCTGCGATATCACTGCAAAACTTAACGACTTAAACCTAAATCCACAAGGAAAGAATAAATGTTTAACCAACATGATGAGCACGGTTAAAACTTTAAAAGGAAAGATAAAAAGGTATGCGTCTCAATTAAGAAAACATGAATTGAGAAACTTCAAAAACATTGAGGAAGAGTGCATCCACAATCCAAACCGAGACTTCAAAGATTTCGTCGAACACTTATATATTTTGTTTGAAGGATTTGAAAGAAGATTTATTAAATTAATTAGAGTGAAAAATATACTCAATTTTATGATATTTCAATTAAATGAAAATGTCAACATTGATGGAGTATCTGGAAAAAAAAGACAATTAATAGATACCATATCAGTCACGGTTGAGAAAGAAATTATTTAATTTAGATACGATATATTTCTTAAATCCAGAGCACATCTAGCGATACTGAATTTTGGAAATTAATTTCTGAGAAACCGTTTCCAAATATTTAAAAATTGTTTTCTTTATTTGTAATCATATTTTGGATCGACATATCTTTGGGAATTCGCTTTTTCAACCATGAACGCCATAAAAAGCAAACATGGGTCACGTTTAACATATTTAATTTCGTGTTTACGCATTGCAATAAGCTCGTACTAGACACAATATGATAAACTTGACACAGATATACAATGCCAATTTCAACTAAACACAGTGTATAGGATGGTCAGTTTTTGATGCATGAAAATTTTGATTATTTTCGTCAGAAAATGTTTTATTTTGTAAATATTAATATTAAGTTTTTTTTTTAGAAAAATTAGATAATTTATCATTTTTTCTTGCTACCGAATATAAATATACAAACATGTACGTTACGTTAATTTAACTCTGTCATTGGTAGACCACCTTCGACTTTTTAAATGGGGAGTAGATCACGGATCCCAAAAGTTTTGCCACCCCTGATATAAGATATTTGTAATTTAAATAGTCAAGTCGAACACTTTTTTGTTGTTGTAGCTGAAATCAGCTGGATTAACATTTCATATATAATGAGAGCAACCCCCATGGCTGACTTGATTTGACTTTTAAATAAATTTATTTTTTATTATATTTACTATATATATCACTATGTATATTGTACAGATGTGCAGGCAAGCCCCAGACTATACCTTTAATCTTCATCTGTACCTTAATCACTCTAACTAGATTATATCAAAATCGTGAGTTTTTAATACTTGTCCATCACCTCATAATTTTGAACCACGCTTAATGATGAGGTCACACCTGAGTTGGCACCCTCCTCTTGACATCCAGGTCACACCCGCAGAAAGGACATTGGACTTCACAGATTAACAAGGACATATCCCCAAATCAAACCAAACCATAGAACTGCAGCAAACCGGTAGAGAAAATGTGATCATCCTCCGAATGACTGCCTGCGGTAAATGATGCTTCATTTTGGATGGGATGTTAGTTACTATAGGATTCTTTTTGTCATATCAGAGTTAATAAGACAGCAGTTTAGGATATGACTATAGGCATCTACACTAGACGTGAGTGTCAAACCCTACGAGTTGTTAAACTGACAGCTATAGTTGACAATTCAGCGAGAATCAGTTGCTTAGCTAATTTTCATCTCAAATAAATCTAATTTATTTAGGAGTCATATGAAACTCAGCTAATTATACATTTGGCAAAATTTTTTGGTAATTTGGGTAAAAATACCATAAAAACTTTAATTTTTGTTTACCTTATTTATATTGTTACAAGATAAAAAATTTTAGAAAACTTGTTTGATGATAAAAGTTGTCAGATTCATCATCGCCAGGTAGTGACATCGACATCTGACTCAGTCGAAGATCATCATGATCATTATGCTGAAAAACATACAATATGAAAGTTCCCTAGAGTAGTGTATTTTCGCTTATATAGCAGTTGATGAGACAAGAATGCCAGCTCAAGTATCGATTTCATCATTGGAATAAGGACCAAAATTATGAGATATTCTATTGCTTTAAGCAGTTTTAACTGGCTAAATTAGGTAGCCGGTATCACAGTAATTCAGTATATTAAATGTTTATCAGCGACAAAGCCAATTCTGTTCCAATTATTGATTACGGTTTTAGTCTACTAACTAAATTTAGATTGCAGATTTGGGTTGGAACCATATATGCTTCGATTGATTTATCGAGCCCAAGCGATTTAACATAAATATATAAAATTCATTTATAAATTTACTTAAAAATATACATATGAGTGCTCGATACATAGCTATATTTAAAAACTAAATGCATGGAAAAACTTACCTTTAGCTAGGTTGAACTATGCGGATGGGAATGAATATTTTACATAATTTATTTTTTACCTTTTTTTAAAGCATATCCATGTGACACTTTTACGAAATTAGTTTGCAGACTGGAAAAGAAATCGCTGGAGGAAAGACGAGGCAAACGGCATGCAAACAATTCTGGGGAGGTAGGCAGGTGGACCACTTTCTTGTTTATGACCACTCTTTCCCATTCAGCGCGTGACCTTTACGGTTACGACTAATGAGGGGAAAACAAAGAAAAGACGCCCCGCCATCTGACCATGAATTGAAAGTCTAATCGCCTTTCCTTGTTGCATTGTGCTCGCAGCCTCCTTGCAGGAAAATCGCGCGCTTACGTGGAATAACTTTCAGGCAATAGCTGACTTACACACACAGAGTAACCGATTTGCGTTTAATAATCGAAACAAATACTCATTTGCGTATGAAAATTCAACGAGGACATGAGTTTACATAAGGACGTTCACTAAGAAAATGAGGAATAGAAACTAATTTGTTTGACATTTAGTTCCTAATTGTGTATGGTCAGGTGGCCATTGTTCTTAGGTTTAAAGCCAGGTCATTTAAAGTAATTGGCTATGATGAGTCAGAAAATTGGGTAAAGTATTTTAAAAAGAAAATGTTTTTGAAAATAAAAAATATGTGTTGTGTGTAATATAATCAATATAAAATATTTTATGATTTTATTACAGGGTGCTTAGAAAATATGACTCTTTTCGAATTTAAAATCTCAATCTCTCAGACCAAAAAATTTTATTTTAATTAAATCTAATAAATTAGATTTTTATAATTTATAGGAAAAACATAATTTATTTAAAGTAATAATAATATAGATATTTTTTTAAAGTAATAAAAGTTTATAATCTTTTCCAATTATATTGTTATACGAAAATTTTATTTTTCGTTTTAACTTGCATAATTTTAACAGTTTCATTTTTCAGTCTTTATATTTAATAATAAACTTTAACTGATATAATTTTTCTGAATAAAGTCTTGCATATATAATTTGGCTTATTTTAATTGTTTCACATTAACGTTTATTTACACTGCCATTATTTTCAACTATTTTAATATTAAAATTTTTATTCGATATATTCAACAAGTATATATATATTAATATGTAATTTATATATTTTATTTACTTACATCAACTTAATATCATTAAAAACATATTTAAAGTTAAAATCATACGAAAGTTATATAATTATCATAATTTCATAATTTTGTATTACACTAATATATATATATATATATATATTATATATATTTCAAATTGGCAACCAAAACGTCAGATCATTAGTCTTTTTCCCGCCAAATAAAAGATTGTAACAATGTATGTGAAATGAATTTAATGTAAATATTTCTTTAATTTCTATTTCAATTATAGATTGTTTTCATATGTAAACAAATGTAGACTTCGTGTAATTACGAAGTGCAAAATTCTTTTTTAAGATCTCAAAGATAATAGCTTAGAATTCATGAATTTGCAAACACGAGTTAGACAAAATATTCGAATCAGCAGTTCTTAATTTGCATTCATAAGCTCCTTTTTTTTTTTTATCACTTACGCATCTGTTCCAATCTTAATAAGAATGTTGATAAAAATCGCTAAAATATTTTTTATCATATTATAATGCAATACTTATCATTTTCTACGAAGTAGAAAAATAAAAGTATTAAAAACAATCATTTTACAACAATCTCTGATGTCAAATATTTGAGATTGAATTATTGTCGTTATCAACCTTGAAACTAGAAACTAAAATGATGCTTATGATTTCATCAGATCAGTTTCATTGCTCATTATCATACCAAAGAAAAGAATTGAATAATAATGATTAATATTTACGCATTTTATCAAAGCGAGGGTTGAAAATGCATTTTAAATTTCCTCCTAATTTGAAATGTTTATTTGAAACAGCTGTGAAAAATAGCCATAAAATCGATAAAAATGCAATTGAAAGTCTAAGCAATAGTTAAAATATTAGGTTGGGGAAAAAGAAATCCATTATTTTTACGTGAACTTTATGTAACTTCTTTTGGATTCGCTTTGTAAAAAGGTTTAAAACAGCTTTCATGTAGATTTTTAGGTCTTGCGCGTTACTACTGCTGACATGCGGTTAACTTCGATTATTTTTGATATTTTATAGACATTTTCGATGATGCTGTATCCACATGCGAGGTGCATCTCTAACATCAAAAATACCCGAACGGAATTGAAGAAACAAAAATTGTGCGTAACTGGTTATTACAATCTTATATAGGACGATAAACACCTTTCACAATTTTAGCCACCATCTTTTTCGCCGTTACAAGAGAAAAACGAAAATGTATCGAATTTTCTGTTTGTTGTCTTCCATTTTTAAAAACTTGTACTCGTAACTGAATGAATCAAACAAAAAACTGCAAGAGGATATTTTAGTGTCAAATGTCACCTTTACAACGAGCATAAATTTGAAATTGTTTGATAGATACCTCACGAGATAGCGATCACTACAGACGTCTATCGAAAAAATAATGGATTACTTTTTACCCAACCTAATATTAAGAAGATGCAATATTAAAAATTTAAAGGTAGAAAAAGTACAGAATTTTATTGCTATCTTCAAATGCAATGAAACCACACATAAAAATAAATAATTAATTTCAACGTTGGTAGCAACAATGAAAAAAATAGTTTTTCACTATCAAGAAATAGGCGTTACTTGATTGGAAGCGGAGTTGTTCTCGTGACCGAGAGGTAATGAGTTTTATACCTGACACAGCTGGTGATCAATCAAATTCTCAAATGTAAATTTTACGGCATGTAAAATATGTTGTGGTCACAATGTCCTTCCATTGGAGCAGCGTAATTTGGAGAGTAGGGTGTGGCAGAATATAATATGTAAAATATTTTAAAAAAGTTTAAAATTGCAAAAATAATTTAGGATTTAAAATTTTAATAATTTTATTAATGTTTTAAATTTAAATTTTAATTGTTACTATAATCAGTGATATATTTAATATTGTTTATTTTACTAACTTGTTTTATCATTATGCAAAAAATATTCATTTCTAGAGATATGAGAATAATTAGTTTATCTTTTTGGTATATGATGAAATGATTTCTGTGTAGCATATATACATAGGTTATTAGAAATTTAAGACCGTAAGAAAAATTTTAAAATATTTCGCGCAAAAAGTTGAATGTTTTGCGTTGTTAATGAAGTTTAAAATTTATTTTATTATTTATTTTGCCAACTTTCATACTATCGCCATAATATATGTGACAATAAAAGTGTCATGGGGAAGCTCAGGTGTCGACCTTGTCACTGGACCGTGGATAAAAATTACCAAGTTATTGGCTGTGTTTAGCGGCGGGAAATTAACAGCTCCAAACCTATTGCGAACAAACAAGCACAAATGTTTTCTCGGTTGTTTAAAAAAAAAAAAAATGCCAAAAATAGTCAAGCAGATTATGTTCATGCAACAATATTCTTTTACAACATTCTTTATGCAATACCACAATATTACTAATATTCTGTTAAAAGAGTGGAGTAAATAACCTATTAAAGTATGCAATATTGTTGCAATTAATTTTTAACAATTTGTTTTATCATTTTTAAATTGTTATTCTTTTTTACATTTTTAATCAATTGTTCTATTAAATAAAAAATATTTAATTTTAAAAAATGTTTATCTGCGAGAAAAAATAAGCGATAAAAAAATACAAAAAGTACGCGAGAAGAAAATAAGTAAAAAATAAGGAAAACAAAACACGTGGCAAACAAAAGATCATAATAGGTCAAGGCGTGAAAAGTTCCGATAAGACACAAATTAATTTAATAATTGACATTGAAGTAATTTGTTATTTTCCTCTAATGCCTTTCATTTGATTTTAATATTGCAAATAAAAATATTTTTGCTGTATTTATTCTAATATTAAAAACGTTAAATGTTCAATAATTAAAATATCAAATTTTAATAAATGGGAAAAATGTTCTCAAATATCAGTGACGTAGAACATTCAAAAAGCACTTGAATTTGAAAGAGGAAAAGGAACATATCGACAGAATTGCTTAGAAGAATAGATTTCAAAAGAATTGTCGAGTGTCTCGTACAACTTGAATTATTTGAAGATTTTATTACGAAATATATTGAAACATTTAGAAATGAGTGCTTAAATATTTCTTTAATGTGTCACTTAACCCTGAATGTGTTTAAATTGTTTACTTTCTTAAAGTCATAACAATCTGGCATTATTTTTCCTGTCAAAAAATGTAAGCAGAATTTTTAATGGCTCATTATTACCGTTCTTGGTAGTTCTTTTTCATGAGAAAAGTTGGCGTTTTTGAGGATGTAGAAATTTTTTAAGTTTCATTTCTTATGAGTGGCATTAAGTTGAATTGAAGATTTACAAAAAATAATAATGTTTATAATTTTAATAAATGATTAGAATCTGTATGTAATGTAATAAAAGCTAATATAAACAATGGTGAAGAAATTCATATTTGCTTGTAATTATGAATTAAATTACTATTGTTAAGAATTTGTTAAAATGTTCATCATTGACAAAGCATTTATTTGTTATATTAATTTCATTAATCACTAATACGGAATAAGGAATTGAATTATTATTTGCAGTTTAAATCGAAGTAATTCAAAATAATTATACAAAAATTAAGTAATAAATAAAAGAAAGCTTCATTTTTGAAAATATTTAACCTTAATAAAAGTTGCATAAATAAAAATTAATTATTTTTTGTTAATAATTTTGATATTGTATTATTTAAAAGCAATTATTCCATGTCACTTTATATCAGAGAAAGAGTAAAAAATAAAATAATTAAAAATATAAAGTGTACTGATTGTTACATAAATTTAATAATTCATTAAGGCTGATATAGTAGCTTAGAGTCACGTAAAAGTGTTCTAAACAAAATGAAATTCAATCAGAGTTAAGCCTTGTGGACTAGTTGACAAAGGCATTGCTATTGTTTGTTGGATTTGGTTGAGACAAGCCAACCTTCCTTAACAATCAAAAATAACAAATTTATTTTACAAAATATGACACCAGAAGGTAGTGAATTCGAGTCCCAACTCAACCGAAGATCCGTTGTATTCACTAAAGGTGTTTAGTCAAATATGTTGGGGTATCAATGTCTTCCAAGTGAAATGATACTTCTGGGGGTGGTGGGTTAAGTATTCGGAGGCCTTCTGCTTTGTTCCTGCTTTTAAATTACGAAGGCTCCCTCTCGGCTACTTTCATTTAACTGGAAGAGTCGAATTCAAGTCCAGGTACAGAGCAGCATGCTGGTCCAACAACAATAAAATAATTGTCTTTACAGCAGCTACTTTCCATCTACACCTTTTTTTTTTACACTTTTCTTCATCCAAACCTCAAAAATGACGCTATTCCTATGGTGCCATACAACTAGTACCTCATAAAACCAAAATAAATTAAAAAGAAGGAGAAAGTTATAAACAACCCGTAAATACACATACACATATTTAAAACTATAATTTTTTTTTATTATATTAGGTTGGGGAAAAAGTTATTCATTATTTTTTCGGTAGACGTCTGTAGTGATCGCTATCTCGTGAGTTATCTATCAAACAATTTCAAATTTATGCTCATTGGAAAGGTGACATTTGACACTAAAATATTCTCTTGCGGTTTTTTGTTTGATTCATTCAGTTACGAGTGCAAGATTTTAAAAATAGAAGACAACAAACAGAAAATTCGGTACATTTTAGTTTTTCTTTTATAATGGCGAAAATGCTAACCAGGTGTCCAAAATTGTGAAAGGTGTTTATCGTCCTATATATGACTGTAACAACCAGTTACGCACAATTTTGGTTTCGTCGATTGCGTTTGGGTATTTGGATGCTAATGATGCACCTCGCATGGATACAACATCGTCGAGAATGTCTATAAAATATCAAAAATTATCAAACTTGACAGCATGTCAGCAGTCGTAGCTTCGCATAAGACCGAAAAATCTACATGAAAACTGTTTTAAACCTTTTTACAAAGCGAATCTGAAAGAAGTTACAAAGAGTTCACGTAAAAATAATGGATTTCTTTTTCCGTAACCTAATATCTTACTCTAACATGATAAAATATATACATATGTGAGAGAATATCTCTTAAACACTTATTTCGCCCAGTTATGTGAGAGTTAATCTACTGAACGTTTCCAGAAATTTTGGAAAAATGATACACTTAGCGGATATTTTTGAATAGAAGACATTTTACTTCTGGTATATTATAAAGTCTGCTTGCCTTATTGCACACGTGATTACATTCAATGTAGATTTCACTTTCAAACTGTCCCGATCTCAGACCATGTTAATCATTAGGATTATAAATGGAAACTATAAACTGATAAGTTTATAAGTTCTTACTTAAGTGATTAGTGTGCAAATCCTTTCAAACATTGTACTGCAACTGTCTTTTAACGTGAACTGTCGCTCTGTCACTTAACTTATCTAAAACCATCAAAGAGTGTGGATTACAGGTTAGTTGAGAGGTTAGTGAACATTTACAACAGTGAAATAATTTTCCGTCATTTCGACCATTTGTCAATTTTCCCATGAAATCTTTTCTAATTCTCTGTTAGCTCTGACAATGTTTGGATCTTGATAAGAAAATATTTCTTTAATTTGTCCTTGCGAGTTACAAATCACGTTTTAGATGTGTTAGATCTTCTCACATACTTAATGAACCATTTATCAAACTCAGAACATTGCCATCTGTTCAGCAGTTCGTGAATTCGAATCCCTTCTTGGGCTTAGGTGTTTCTATTGATTTAGAATCCACATTAAACCGTAGGTGCAGGTCTAATTAGCCCACGCGTGTAAAAAAATGACTTGAGTAGCAACCAAACCTAAAAACCTAAATCAAACTCAGAACAACTTAAGTTGCAAAAGCTAAATATTTTAATTTAGAAAGTAAAATTTAGTAAAAAAAAATTTATATGTTATTGAAACAATACTAGTTTTTATTAGTTCTAAATGTGATAATATTAATTTCTATTATAAGTGGGAGCACTCCTTTCAAAAGATTGACACCACAAAAAAGCCTAATTTTAATAAAACTTACTTATGGGTCATTTAAAATTGCCAGGAATTGTTAAAATTTTACAACACTTCGATTTGAAAACACCACTACTTTAATTTCTCAAGGAAATGTATGGTGAAATTGTGTTTTAATTAATGTCAATTTTTCATTGTTAGAATAAAAATTTATTTAAATATAAACAGAAATTAATCTCAACGGATCATAGATTTTAACAGCAATTTATAATATTTTTTGTTATGTTTTATTCAAATGAAATGTTACTAAGAATTGTTGTTCATCAAATTCTATCGTTCTGGCTCGTTATTGTTCTTTAAAATTTTCATTTTATACTATGCTTATCATTTTTTAAATAACCATCAAAAAAGTATATAACATAACTTTCTAAGAATTTCTTTGTACTTTGGTATTTAATCGCTCCGATTATCAAATTTAAAATTGCTTTTTTTTCACCCCTATCTTGTGGCTCAGTTTGTCCTTATTGGACTTTGCGCCATAAGACCCAACCAATCAACCAACCAACCACCCCTATTTTGATACAATATTATTTCAGAAAGCAAAAACTAAATGAAAAATTATATGCTTGGCCAGAGTATATCAAATAAATGAATATTTCTTGATTATTCTTATTAAATTAATATTTCTTGATATGAAATTAATATTTCTTAAATGAATACTTCTTGATTATTATATATTAAATTAATATTTCTTGGGTACTTATGTTTACTACCAACTGAATCTTCTTAAAAAGTAAAAACTCGAATCAAATGCAAAATCTACTTTAATATTTTAAATTTAATTTTGGAAGTTTCATATTTGGATCATTATTTGAAATCAAATCAAACGAAAAATTGGTTTCAAATTAAGCACAATGAATGAAAATTCTTTCAAATTTATTCAAATAACCACTTGTTCTCTCTGCTTATCAATCTTCCCTTTACAATTTTTCATTTTTCATCATTTTTCCTTTACAATTTTTCATTTTTCATCATTTTCCCTTTACAATTTATCATTTTTCCTTTACAATTTTTATGCAGATTTACTTTTCATATTCATTTTCCACTATTACTATCATCTGCCTATCGATTAATTAATATCACCTTTATCAATACTTTTATCAAGTTCTTTCGTCTAGTGGTTAGCGTACCTGACTACAGATGGCTGGGACCTGGGTTCGAATCCTGTCTCGGGCATGGATGTATTTCTCTCTATTTCTTGTTTTTGTCCTTTCTTTGTGTGTGTGTGTGTGTGTGTGAATGGTTGCCTACCCTATAAACGGGTACCTATGGCATGTGTGTACTGAGGAAGTCGGACTCCACACCAAATATGGAAAAGTGGAGCAGCGCACCCCATATTGCCAGCCTGGCTGGCATACGACAACAACAACATCAAGTTCTTTCAAACCTCAATTGTTTCTCAATCAAAATTTAGAAACTACTTTTTTTTGTTCCTAAATATTTTATAAGATAGGATTGGATTCATGATTAAGTTGTCAGTTTTAGTGACTGTTTCCGTAGGTTCAGCCAATGTTGGATGGAATGGGTACCTGAATTGCATGCACTTTGAGCTTTAATTCAACAGCTTCTGTGTTCAGATTAACATTATGCTTGAAGTCGTTTGTTATTTATTTTTAAGCGGAGCTGGTAATCAAAGGAGTCTCTCTGTGTAAAAGAAACCGTAGAGCAAAAATTAAATCAATTGTTTAATTTTCAATGCTTTCTAATCTTGATCTTAAATCATTTAGATTGATTGATTTAAACATACATAAAGTACATAAATTAAAATATAATTTTAAAATTAAAATTAGAAAACTATCTTTAGGTGTGTTTCAGATAAAGTTGAATGGAAAGAAATAAGGAATGTATCCAGATAAAAAAAATTACAAGAATTTGCTGCAATTTCTTCATACACAATCAACTAGTCCAGTCCTTATCAAGCATATGTGAAGATAACTTTTCATTCTAACTAGTTGGTTCAATACAAAAGGGCGTAACCGACATTTGCAGCAATTATTTGAACAAAAACAGTTGGATATGGAAAGTATTTCAGTTAAGAACAGGAATAGGAATAAGGAGCTTTTCATTGGAGAATTCTTATCATTTTCTCGTCCACTTAATTTTATAATAGCATTATAATTTTATATATATATATATATATATATATATATATATATATATATATATATATATATAAGGTGATTTGTAATTTCATATCACGTATTTTGCTATTTCTGTGATGTTCGGTCTCATTCTCATCAAAAAATAGTATTGCGTGATAAAATTGACTGAAAAACGCTGTTAAAAGAGTGAAAAATACTGTTGAATCGTGCGAAAAGTACTGTTAGAAGAAAAAGGTGGATGTACGACTTTTGGCTCATAGATGGCAGCACCACCTGAATCTTCCAATTTAGAGATTGAAACCAGTGAAGACCCAAAGACTAGCTCCAACCACCCCCAGAGGTATTAATTTGTAATGGAGGACATTGCGACCCGACGGATTTAACGTGCCCCAGTCTCCATTAGTGAACACGACGGATCTTCGGCTGAGCCAGGATTCGAACTCACCACCTTTTGGTAACGAGAACAACGCCCTAACTAACCAGGACACTCGCGGCCTTTCGATTTCAAGTTAATGTGTCTCCATGAATCCTGTGATGGATCAAGACGCGAAACAATTCTAGGGATATCACTAGAATTTATATATATATATAATTTTTACTGTGGTCAACAAATTTTATTTTATTATTATTATTTTTTTTTTAAATTTTGCTATATCCGTTTGGAAAGCAAAGATCTTTACTGTGTTAATCCAGTCTGTTTGTTTAGTTCATTATTTCGATTATTTTTATGCTTTGTCGAGATTCGAACCTAAAACATGAATATTCTAAGCCGACACTATACCGACTTTGCCACTGTAAGGCAAACTTTTCGTTGCACTATATTGCAGAATATCCTTTATAAATTATTTCCCTTTATTCCTTTAAATCAAAAAAACTTTTTGTCTCTGTTCTCTCTTTTTCTCATACGCATTTACCATGTCTCCCTAATTTATTTCAAAACTACTAGAAATATTGAAATTTCAAAAGAAGTAATAAATTCGTTCACAAAATAATAAATAAATTTAAAAATGAGAGAAATGTAAAGGTAGAGATCATAAAAGTATTGATACCAACAAGTGGCATCACTACATTATAGTGCATTAATTAATTGAATTAAGGAATTAAACTTGGGACCAAATTTTAAGATTTTAAAATTTAGCAAATTTGTGCTCTGGTTATCACAGCTTTTACAAAGACTTTTTTTTGACGGAGTTAATGGTGCATAACACTCACTCTGTTCATTTGTTATTAGATTATTTTTGTGAACTTCAATTGTTCTAAAGGGTCAGCCGAGGAAAATATTTCTTTTTATCCAGTTAAAACAACATGTAAACACCATTCAACCCTATTTTCCAATCTGAGTGCAACGTAATTTCACACTATTCACACAAACTTATAGAACACTATGGAAAATTCTCTCCATAAAAATGTTTTCCTGAAAACAATAAAAAAAAAAAAAAAAATAGAGGAAAAACATTGTGACATCAAAATAAATTCTGCGTGATGCGGAAGTTGATGTAATGATATGACATTCCCAAATATCAGGTATTTCTTGACCTAGAGTCTTTCTTTATACAGCTATTTGCTATTGTTTAGCAGAATGATAGATGATAAGTTTAAAAACGATGTTGTCATGTTTTACCCTAGGTGCCTTTAGTTGATGAATATAGGGTAATTTCACTTTTATGTCCAATATTTTTCACATGAAAGTATTAGTGCATAGAACTCATTGTTAAAGTATATTAATTGAACTATATAAATCAAAGTGCATATACATTGACCTTTAAAATCTGAAAAATACTATTAAAAAGCCAACCAGCTTTTTTCCAGTAGCCTTTTGTTTCATGTTTGTTTTGTTTGCATAGCTTTCGTTTCTTCTCTTATGAAGATTAGAACAGCATTTGTCTGGTCAGATTAGACGCATTATTATTCATTGAATAAATAAAAAGAAATTCTGAAATTCTATAAAGTAGAATTGTACTCGATGAGAAAAACTTATGCTGATGATGACAACTAAGTCAGCGGTACATTGACAGACTTCGTACGCGGATGTACGTGGATGATGCTTCGTACGCGGAACTTTGTCACGCGGATGGCTGCTGACTGGAGAAGTCTGCTGAGGTATTTATTGATAGGGAAATTTCAGATTAACGAGTCAATATTTATTAACGCTCCGTTGATGTGGTGTCCAATTACTGAAAAGAAATTATTATTTCAATTTTTAATCTCACGAAATTAAAGGGAGTGTTTTTTAATGCAAATACAAAAATTAGTTTTCAGACTATATATGTTTGAAATGTTCAAATTCAACTTGGAAGAAAATGGAGCAATATTGGGAATCTGAATAGTTAAAAAGTTCTAGTTTTTAATTTATTTGTTCGTAAATTCGAATCCCAGCTTGTCTGCAAATGCTTATATTGAATTTGAATCAACTTTAAGCACTACATCTCTACAAAATCAATGTATTATGTAAAAGTGACCGTAGACCAATGAAAAAGAAAACCATACTTTTTAAAATTTTTTACGTATTTGCAAATTGTTGATTTAGGCTCAATAGGTAGGACAGTGCTTTTCGATTTATAAGGTCATAGGTTCGATATCAGCCATTGTTAAACAACATGAGATGGATGTTGCGCTTCTGCTTTCTACATGCACGTCCATAGGGGTAGGTGCTTGGGAGTTTTCGGAGTTTTTCTTCCATGAAATAGGTTAATACGGCCAACTATCTTTCGAAAGTCATAGAATTTACGTGGTGGATGTTAAAATGCATTACAATGGCCTTCGCCCTTTTGCTGTCCACAAAGTGGTCATTTAATCGTTGTTTCTCATAAAATTTCAAAACAGTAGTACATACCTCCCAAATTTCGAAATTTAAATACAAGTGAATGATTGATGTGGATTCTAAAAGAAAAATAGCTTTTAAAACAGTGATTCTCACCGACTGTATCTCGGCACTTTTGTGTGTCGCCTAATTCTTAAAATGTGCCGCCAAATATCGTCAAATATAAAAAAAAAATTATAATATAAAAAAGTATAAAAAATTATAAAACTTTTTTTATTTCGGGTAAAATATGCTTAAATCAAAGAAAGAAACACTGTAAAATAAATAAAGGTTGAGAATTTTTGTTTTAAAACAATGCAAAAGGTCACTTGTTTTCGACAATATATCGATAAGCATTTATTCTAGCTATGTATAGTTAAACAGAGAAAAATGAGCATAAATTTGAGGAAAATATCCACTTACATTTTATCGGAAAACAACTCTTTCAAATCTCTTTTCTCACATATATCCAGATAACGAGTTTAACCTTGTGTCTACGAAAAGAACTTGTTTCTTTTTGAAGAGAGAAACATTCGACCTTGGAATCTTTTCTTTTTTCAGGTGACTGGTTTAACTGTAAGATCAAGTAATTACAAAACACAGAAAATTTTTCAACCGAAGAAGAAAACTAGAATATATTTCCCTATCTAATATTTAATGATTACACAATTGAAATTCAGAATGTATACTGAAGAACATAAAAATGTAAAATGACGGCAGTAAAATTTAATGCATGCAGATTCGTCATTTTCCCTGTACATTTGCTAGAATATAAATATTGGATAATGTTAATTTTGCCTTTGTACATTTATATTGCATAAGTGATAAAATTATATTAATATTTTTGTGTTTTTACCTTTCCCAAAGGGCATCTCATGTGGCAAATTGAAAGAATAATTGAATACATGATATTGTGACTATAAAAATTTAAATCTAAAGCAAAATTAAATTAAAAAAAATTATTTGAAGGAAAAATGAGGAAAATGTGATGTGATTATTTATTCACACAATTTATATTTAAAAAAAAAAGCCTTTATTGCTTCTCGGGGCATCATACCCCAGATTAAATGTACTTTTCCTATACCGAATTCACACCTCTCATTTGTTAATTGTATACATATGCTGATATTTATACCAGCATAATTTTGTGATGTTTTCATTTTATGCTATCTTGTACATTCCTATGCGTTGTATAATGTGTATAAGTTTCATTAAATATCCCTCATAATTTTTTACGTTATCATCATTTTTGTGATTTTTCCTTAATTTATGATAAACAGTGTAGTTCATCTCACATGGCAAAACTCAGCACTTTTATCTATTATTTTTTTTTATATAAATATACAATATTCACCATTCGATTAAAAAGTTTGATTTACTTTATTTCTAAATTTTTATTTTCAATTTAAATTTTTCAAATTCCAGTTTTGATTGCATTTAGAAAAAAAAAATGCAACTTAATGAAATTATTTCCTTGAGTAATCTGTGTTCTTATTTCAAATTATAAAATACTTAATATTTTTTTTGCATATCAATGTGAACGAAATGAGGAATGATGTTTTTATAAAATATTAGGATAAAGAAATAATTATTTTATTTAACGTTTGATCGAGAGATTTTATTGATTTTTATAATTTGAATGTAAAAGTGACAACCTTCATTATTTTGTAGTTTTGATATTTTTCTACGAGATATATTTTCATGGAATTAATTTGTTATCTGATTATGAAGACATTTTTTGACCTGATTTTCAGAACTGTATTTGACTCTCAAAACTAAATTTTTTTTAAATTTAAATGACTATCGACGTGGTATACACGTTGCTCGCGGTTTTGAGACATAAGAAATTCGACGTGCGTGGCACGTCTTTTTAGCGCAAGTAGTTAATGCCTATCGACGTGGTATACACGTCGCTCGCGGTTTTGAGACAA
>JAPDSC010081775.1:0-11927 GCA_026290005.1 Latrodectus geometricus | reverse complement strand
AATATAATATAATATAATATAAATTAAAATCAAAGTATTAGTTATTCTAAAATTTATTTTAATTGAACATATTCGGCTAAAAACATATTTAAGAAACAATTTAAAATATAAATTGCATTAATTATGAATTAAATTATTATATATTTGAGAGCTGAAGCATTTAAAAAAAAAGTAGATATCTTTTCGCCTTTGCATTAAGCTGAGCTTTCTTTCCTTTTCGTTTCATGATTATATTAATACTTTAAAAACGACTGAATATGCTTGAAACGACGATTAATGTTTTATGATTCTTAATTTATTAGAATAAGTTAACAACCTCTCAAATTCATTATTATTAGAGTAATAAAATAATTGCATTCAAGATTTTTAATTTATATTTGAACTAAATAAAACTTTATACGAATAAGTGTTGAACTCA
Organism: Latrodectus geometricus; assembly: GCA_026290005.1. Taxonomy (NCBI): domain Eukaryota; kingdom Metazoa; phylum Arthropoda; class Arachnida; order Araneae; family Theridiidae; genus Latrodectus; species Latrodectus geometricus. The sequence continues at coordinate 11,509 of JAPDSC010081775.1, read as the reverse complement.
TTTTCATGTTTTACAATATGCTTTTATTCCAGCAAGTGTAACATTTATGTGAAATAAAAAAAAAATTATGAAACTAGACAAATTATCATATTTCTGTTATTGTGGTTTCAAATAACAGACATTTATTACGGAGGTAAATGGTACACAATAATCATTAAATAAACAATCTTAGATTCAAAAATTTAATATGTGATATTGATATAATTGTAGATATATTTCATACTCACTAGGTTTCCAAAGCCAAGAATTATTCGCTGTTAATTTAAATTTATATCCATTTTCGGTGAAAATGCGCTTTTGGTCCCCTACTCTGCCAACTTGGCGAAAGTGTGCTGTGGGTCTCGTACTTGGCAGGTTTTCAAAAACACTGTTGCCAAGGCAATAATGGAATACAATTTTTAATGGTTTTAAGCTAATTAACAACCAATGAAAATGACCGATTTTTCAAACTGAAACTAATTAACGACCAATGAAAATGCTAAAAGAAAAAACCAATTAATGAGCATGCACGAAAAAGCGCAAATTATTTACTCCGGAGGTTGCCATAAAGAGTTCATTAGTAATAAAAACGTCTGGTTTACCACACTTGGTGCATTTATCGCCAAGTTGGCAGAGTAGGGGACCTAAAGCGCAAATTAACGCCATTTTCTATTATCATTAAAACATTAAATGCTTCTCATTAAATTTACATTTTACATTGGTGATATTTCAAAAATGACGGTAGTAAAACTATTAAGTTAAGTAAATATATAATTTATTTAACTCTGTTTTGCTAGAAGCTATCATTTCAGGACAGGATAATGATATTAAAAATTAATGATTTTTTTAACTCAATTTCATTTCCTCATAACATGATTTACAGCATTATAGTCTTAAGTGACTAAATTTTTTTTTTTTTTTTTTTTTTTTTTTTTTTTTTTTTTTTTTTTAGGAATGACGAATTAAAGCATTGATTCAAAATTTATATGAAATCAAAGAGGTTAATAGAAAGTTCATTTAGTTTTGAAAAGATGAATATTCAGCCCTTTTCATTAATGAATTTTATTATAGTGTATATTTAATGTAAATATCTAAAGTTTAAATATAATATTATGTATATAAGAAACGGCTCAATACGTAGATTTTTAATTAGTTTTAGTTGGTAATCAATAATAATTATTATTAAAGATATTGATATATTATCTTATTTTAGAATAATAAACAAATATTTTAAATAGTTTAAAAAGTTTTGTAATGCTAAAAATAAATGCCGCATATGAAATCATTTATAGTAATCCCTTTAAAAACAAAAATATATGAAATTCAGCTTATCATTCATGATTAATGATAAGTGTTTTCTAATAAAAAACTTTATTACATAATTACGTTTGAATGTTTTATACAATAGATAAAAGAATCTATTCTTATTTTGAGAATGCAAAGAAATCTTGAAAACATATGACTGCAATTTTATTTATTATTTAATTTATTAATTAATTATGAAGCGATTTGTATATTTTAATACTCAGAACATGGAAACTTTAAAATGTTAAGTAAAAATCAAATATTTGCATTAAAAAACTATTAAGTTATTAAATTACATGCTTCAAAATTGTTGTCAGCAAAGAGAAATTAAACATATTTTCTCCGAAGTTATTTCTCAGCATGTATATAATTTATAGATACGCTCCAGACTTTGCAAGCATATAAAAGAAAAAATGCATGCTTGTATTTATCATTTACTTTGCAATTGAGTTAATTGATTTCCTCCTCGGAATAATTAATGTTCTCAAATTATGCCAGACATATTTCTCTCAGTAATTGACGTAGGATTCTGAATGTAATGGTCTCTTGAGGGATTCTTAATTGCTGCTATTTTAAGTGCTTGTTATTAATTAATGAGAGAAAAATCTATTTTGAAAAATGTATCTTCAAAAATGCAGACATTTATATCAAAGAGTTTTTTTCTCTGTGTACTACTGGGGCAATGCACATCTGCAATGCGCAGATACTCCTAAATTAAAAATAATTTAAATCTGCATTTTAAAATAAAAACGTGTGCAAATATTTTGTTTTAATATTTAATTATTATAATGAAGGATAAATATAGTTATGATATTTTATGGACCTATTAGATTATTTTACTAGAAAATATAAAAAAGTATTTTGGGAACTACTTTGATATATCCCTCAAATCGGAAATTTGGCGACTTTTTTTCTCACCAAGATAAATTTTCGCTAAATACAAATAATTAGCAACAAAAAAAACTCAAAAAAAAAAAAAACTCAAAAAATGGTACAAAATACAAGAAAATATTAAATTTGACAACAGCAAAAACCTAAAAGCTGAAAAAATCTAAATTGGCAACACCAAAATAAGAAACAGCAACCCTAAAAAGTCCGTAGGGAGTGCTAGATTTGGCGCTTAATTTTTGGGGCGTATATTAAAGTTGTTTCGTATTTTGTTTTTAAAATAAATGACACTGTATGCGTTTTAATAATTTGGAACAATATGCGTTGTAATAGTATAATTAGTTTATTTCTTTTATTTCATTTGAAGTTTGTATGTTGTTACTATTTATAAAATTTCTTCTATTAATAAAATGACAATATTGTCAGATATCGATGAATCAATGATCAATCAATTTGGCAGAAATATTTGAATTGTTTGTCTCTTAACATATACAACGTCATAAACAAGGGAAATTTTTCTTTCTACTTGGAAAAGTTTAGAAACAGCAACAAATTTTATCTTCTTCAGTTAAATAATTTTGATTCTTAAAATATTTTCGGACAATTGTTTAAATTTACAAATGAAAACTTGTTACACTTTGATGTACAAAGTTATTTGATGAAACAAAAACAATTAGCAAGGAAATTTTTTATACTATTTTAACTATAGTAATCTGAGTGAATTCATTTATTCAAAAAAATAGAATTTTGTTGTTGAAAATTTACTTTATAACAATGTAAGACTATTTATCTAAAATGGATTTCTGAATATTTTTCAATTAGGACTTAATGGAAAGTTCTTAGATAAAAAGTAAATTAATTATAAATAATAAAATAAATTATATAAAAAATCTAGTAATAAGGAAGACTTATTCAAACTTTTTTATTATTTCGCTTTCTTAAATGCCTATAGAATGACTAATAAAATACAAGAAATATATGTAAAGAATGTATAAATGTAAAGTAAAATTAGTTAGTTTTTATATATATTTAATATTGTTGAGTGCATACATGTAATCCTGTCAAAAATATTTCATTAGCCATTACAAAGTTAGAATTTTTTTTTTTTTTTTTAAATTCTAAAAAACACTGGGGCAGTTACCTTACATCTTACTGAAAACAAATAATGGAAAAAAAATATTTTTAATTTATAACACTAAATTGTATCATTAAAAGACATTTTTGTCAAAACAATTGTCAACATATAAGTGTATCTTAAGTTTGAAAATTAGGATTTTTAATTAGGGATAATAGTTTTTACCAATATTATTATAATTTTACATTACTAGCATAAAATCCCATTTCTATAAATTTTATAATTATGCAAGTTAAGCATACACTCCATTTTAAACATAATTTGTATGAATGAATACCAATAACATTTCGTATCAATCACTAAAAATATTCCCTGTTACTGAATAATAAAATGTCTTTATAAAAAATTTTCATATTAAGTAAATTTTTTGGCATTTTAAATTTCAAAAGAAAATCTGAAATAAGGATATTTTCAAAGATATATTGACATTTATCAAAAACAAATACAAATGAAAACCAAAATATCACACCTATGTTTTATTAAAAATCATCAAATCATTGAAAATATTCCCTGATGTTGAGTAATAATGTTTCTTTATAAAAAATTTTCGTATTAAGTAAATTTATTGGGATTTAAAATTTCAAAATAAAAATCTAAAATAAGATAATTTTCAAAGATAGATTGGCATTTATCAACAACAAATGCAAATGAAAACCAAGAAAGTTACACCTATGTTTCGTTATATTTTTTTAGGAATTTTATATGGTGAAATTGATGTATAAAATATCATTCATGTGTAAAATAATTAGAGAGAATTATATTTCCTCTTAAGTATTTAACTCTTGAATCTACTTACAAAAATGTTACTTTCTTTTTTGGAAAAGAAATAAACAAACATGAAATATCAATTAATCACTGTCCCTTAATCTGCTTCCAACGACCCTTATCAGGGCAAACAATTCCAGTATGTGTGTGTATGTGTGTGACAGCCTTCATTAATTTATCTTATAAGATAGTAGATTTCATTTATTCACCTTATTTAAAGTAGAAAAAAATAATCGATGAATCCCTATTTCCTGAAGAAAAAAATTTAAGCTTTGATTTTAGAGACATAAAAAGAACGTACTTCATGGACTAACTACTTTTCTTAAATTTTCAATGGTCGATGGTGAAGTTTGAATTATGCTTTTATAGACTGTTACATTAATGCTCTATAAATTATATTTTTTAAACAAAAACAAAAAGCATGAAAAATGTTTTATTTCCAATTCATTTTTTAATAAATATATATATCATTTAAATCTCAATGACATTTACTCAATATTTCTTTGTTTTAAGCGATTATGACTGTAATTATTAATACGTAACTATTAATAATAATTTTAAAAAATATTGCTGTTAACTATGGAAAATTATTTTGAATTGTTAATACGTTTCAGCAAATTAAAATTCAAATTTTTACGAATGGAATCAGTTAGATTTTACAGTTTTGACAACTTAATATATCATAGAAGAAACTTAATTAATTTTTAAAATTAATAATTAAAAAAAAATTATAATTAATTTCTTGACATATGTAGATTCTTTTAAAATAGATTTAAAAAAAAAATCAAACCAATATTGTGAATTTAAGTACGAAATATTCAAATCACAATAAAACATTCTATAATACTAATGAATATTTGTAACATATTTAAAAATCATAAGTATGAAAAATTATTCTTCTGTAATTATGCACAGATTTTTAAAATAATTTCCTCTGATTATTTAAACAATCATTATCAAAAAATACCTAATTAGCTTTTCGTGAATTACTTAATTAAGAAAATACTCCAGAGCTATGTAAGAATACTTCCAATTGGTTTGCACTCATCATGTGAGCAATTAATCTTGAGAATAATGTTTGAAAATATAATTAGAGAAGTATGAAAAAATTATGGATATTTAATGATACAAAGTTGAAAGTATTTAAAAAAATGAATTTGATAAATCTTATTTTAATATCCTTTTGCTAATAATAAAAGTATTAGATCATTGGAAAATATGTTAATTAAATTAAATTATTCATTTAAATTGGTTGTTTCATCAGCATACTTATTTTTAAAGAATCTTACTGCAATTAAAATTAAAAAGCTCGTATTTTCTTAATAATTTTATTGTCAAAAGAAATTAAATTTACTGATTAAAATACTTCAGTTATACAAATATTTTAGTTTAAGTGCTTTTCACATCGAATAATTAGCCTTCCCTTGTGAAAACGTTATACCTGTAGCTTTGAATAAAAATTTCATTATTGAAAATAAGCATTATTTACTCATTTAGAAACTTTCTTGTGATAGTTAATAAAATTACGAAAAATTATCTTTTTATCAAAAGGAACAATGAGATATCAATTAAAACTTGCGTGAGAGTATTTTCGAAATAAAAAACAAAAATAGAGCTAACGTCCTTATCTTCGAAATATTTTTTTCTAATTTTTAATTAGTGGAAGATTCTTTTCACAGTGATGTAGAATATTAAGCTAATTATATTTCCAATTACTAAAAAATATATTGATTGTCTTTTCTAAAAATTAAAAAACTTTAAATTTGGATTAAATATTTTAATATAATTTATTAATGTAGATGTATGTCATATATTAAATAAGCAATTTATCATTTAAAAAATTCACGGCCATAATAAACAATTTAAGGTATTTTAAATTGCTTAGAAAATATCTAGATAATTATTTAGAATTTATTAGATATTTATCGAAAATTTATTAGATATTTATCGAAAATTTATTAGATAATAATCTAGAATTTATTAGATAATTATCTAGAATTTAACATTTATTAAAATAAAAGTAAACAAAGTTTATCATTAGTTATTTTCAATATATTCTTGTATTTGTTTAAATTCAATAATCTAGGAGAAAAGAATTTTTTGAAAATAACTGAAATTTATTTTCTTCTCAATGCCGTTTAGTATATATATTAGGTTGAGAAAAAAGTAATCCATTATTTTTTCGGTAGACGTCTGTAGTGATCTCTATCTCGTGATGTATCTATCAAACAATTTAAGATTTATGCTCGTTAGAAAGCTGACATTTGACACTAAAATATCCTCTTGCGGTTTTTTTTTGTTTGATTCATTCAGTTACGAGTACAAGGTTTTAAAAATGGAAGACAACAAACAGAAAATTCGATACATTTTTGTTTTTCTCTTGTAACGGCAGAAAAGATTGCCGGGTGGCTAAAATTGTGAAAGGTGTTTATCGTCCTATATAAGACTGTAACAACCAGTTACGTACAATTTTTGTTACATCGATTAAGTTCGGGTATTTTTGATGTTAGAGATGCACCTCGCATGTGGATACAGCATCGTCGAAAAATGTCTATAAAATATCAAAAATGATAGAAGTTAACCGCATGTCAGCAGTCTTAACCTGCAAGACCTAAAAATCTACATGAAAGTTGTTTTAAACATTTTTACAAAGTGAGTCCAAAATAAGTTACATAAAGTTCACGTAAGAATAATGGATTTCTTTTTCCCTCAACCTAATATATAGCAAATTAAATTATACAAAATAAAATCAATTTCAATGGTAAAAAATGTTCTATGCAATATACAATGATTTATTTCCATGTAATACTTTTTATTCTAAGAAAATTAATTCAAATGAAATTAAATATTTTCCATATGGTGGTTTAAATATATCTCTTTAAAGATATGTAAAGTCAATAGTATAAGAACCCCTGTTTATCTTAGGCAATAAAAATACGTTATTATATTAGTGCTCGAAGTGGCCTAGTAGAATTTATTCAACTTGGTGTAAATAACCGATTCTAAATCTATTGAGAAAATAGGCGATGAATACTGCGTTTCAAGTTGCATATACTTCACTATAGCAAATTCTTATGAATAGCCTAATAGACTGAAAGATTTAAATTTCTGGTTCATTTGAATTTGTAACTCATAAAACTTTTCATAGAAAATGTACCTTACACAAGTCGCAAGGAACGTAACCCGAAAAACTTCAAGGAACCCAACCCGACAAACGTCCATGCAGAAGGCAAAATTGAAACATCCATCTCTTTATGTTCAACCAACAGTGCCTTGCATCAAACCCAGAAGCTTATGCTTCAAACTGCGCTGACCTATCACAAGCCACTGTGAATCTTATGGTAGCTACTTGGAAATTTTCTTTATCATAAAATGTTTTAAATTGAAAAAACAATCTCTTTAAAATACAAAATTTAAAAGGTACAAAAGTGGTTTTGATATTGACTATTAAATGCAGATATATGATGTTAGACTGTCCTTCAAATATTTAAATCCCTTTAAAAGCAGTATGTTCACTTTCAAATTTCAATAGAACCGAAACAGCAAATACATGAAACATTTACTTGGTGAAAGCAAATAAAATGTATTGATTATTCTAAATGGATGCATAGGCATAGTTTATAAGAGATTTTAACTACCACCAAAAAAAATTCTAATAATTAAAAAAAAATTTAAAAGGTTAAAAGAACATAACATATGGACGATCTTCTTTTATACCTGGATTCGAACTCACTACCTTCCGATAGATAATAAACACGACGCACTAACCTTCAAAGCGACAACGGCCACAAAATTCATATAAATGTATTTGTGTATGAAGTACCAAATAATGCAGAAAATATAAATTTAGCTTTATATATTTGCATTTAAAGATATATTAATAGGCTTTATAAACATTTTAAAACATACTGCTTATTGATAAAAATTTATACAGAAATTCCTAAATTCGAAATACCGAACTACAGGCCTATGACCAATAACTAAGCTAATAAAAAAGTAAACGATATTGAAAATTAATTTAAATTACTTCTTCCTTATTAAAGCACAAGATGTCTTCAATATTATTATTCAAACGAGTACAAGAGAGTGTATGTTAATTATTTGATTTTTAAATAGTTTTGAGTACAATCAAGGATATACATTGTTAGCACACACATATAAATTTTATGTCTGTGACTGATACCTTGAAAGCATTTCTAAATATAATCAAACATCAAGGCAACACAGCAAATATTTGTCAGAATCATTTTGTGTTTGAATGTTCGTTATAGTATAAAATACAATAATTGAATCTTTTGTATTATTACACTTCAGCTGGAATATTACAAAAGTTTTAAATAATAGTGTTATTTTTAATTATGATTAAAAATGGATTATGAAATCTTGATTAAAGAATTACATTCTTGAGATTAAGGAAATATAAAGTGGAAATAACGTATAAAATGAAACATCGTTTGATTTACGTTTAAAAACATCGTTTGGTTATTTTTATTTTAAAAATGTTATTTAGAATATTTTTCTTTTATATTATTAATTTTGAATGATCCTGAAGATATCTATAATGCATGCGTGTTATATGAGTTTTAGTACGAATTTAAGGTAATAAAATCGGTGTATATCAATTTTATTTTTGCTTTGAGTTAGATCCTAGCAGAGCCCACACACTTGGCGCAAATACAGTACTTTGGTATACAATGTATGATAAAACTATTTCTGGAATTCTTTTTCCGCCATTTTGTTCGGCTTTGGCGCTTTTTTTCAGCTTGTCACCAATGATGTAGGCTCTCCTAGGATTTTACCATGCTTTTGTACTATAAATATAGTTTTTTAAGAGTGTAGCATATTTTATATGTAAGTCATCTATTACTAAGCATAAATATTAATGTAGTAGCAAATTGTATAATGCAATAAATAAACAAACTTTTTCTTCAAATATATTTATTTGCAATCAAAGTAACAAAACAAAACATCAGTCTATATAAAACCAACACACTAATCATGCAGATGATAAGTTGAGTAGTTCTGCAGTAAATTTTTAAACTTCGTTATTGAATAACAGCTTATACTGAAGCTATATATAGTATTTACAAAAATAAGAACAGTCATTTTGTCAATCGAACTATTTTTATACACAAGAATACTATTCAAACTAAAAATAGATAATCTTAAGAAAATATAAAAATTTAGAATCAGCATTTTTATTTCAATCAAATGAGATTTAAAAAGATTCAAATATGTTAAGTAAGCATAAATATTATCGAATGTATTTACTGATATAGATTAAAAATATATCAGAAATAAATGTATACTATGTTTAACACATTAAGTTAGTTAAAGTGTGAAATTTAGAACGCATAATTTGATTATTATCTTAAGTATTTTTCAAAATTTACGAGTTTCCAATAATGTAATAGTATTTATTTTTCAGTTTAGTAGTCATCTTTAACATTTAATAATTAGAGTAGAGAACTTCTGGCTTAAGATAGACGAGATAAGAAGGCAAATAGTTATCTTTAATTTATATTGGATTTTTGAGTATTTTTGGAGTCATAGAATCCAATAATAAAACTACATAATGTCAATATCTAATTATCACTTTTGTGCAATAAAAAAAATTTAAAAAAAATCGTTGAGTGACAAAACAAGCCAAACCAATTTGCAATGATTTAAAACCAATTAAGTTAGGTTTTAAGCCATTGCATATATTAAACCTCGAGTTATAATTGATTACTTTTTTTTTGTCGAGTGTCAGCCAGGCTGGCAGTATGGGTGCGCTGCTCTATTTTTCAACTGAACCGCAATTGGGTGTGGAGTCCGACTTCCTTAGTACACATGCCATAGGTACCCTTTTATGGGTAAGAAACCGTTCATATCAGGAAAGAACATAGAGAGAAAGTACATCCATGCCTGAAACGGGATTCGAACTCAGACCTTCCTATCCGCAGTCAGGCACGGTGACCACTAGACAGAATAGGCACCAATTGAGCAAATAAAAATTAAAAAAGGTTGGATGGGATTATGTTTTTAACAGCTAAGTTCTGAGACAAATTTAGCTAAACACAATCAACTGCTTTAAATTAAGAAGCAAAGATCAACTCTCGAGTCAAAATGCCCCCCCCAGACGGCGAGAAAGATACTAAACCTTGTGAAAATTTAAACATGCTTAATTGTTTTCGGCATGATAGTTTTTGAAAAATCCATATTTCCAACATGAAAGCAATACATCACCAGACTACAGTGACTTCTACATTGTAATTCACCGACAAAAAATATTTTCTTAATAATCTGAAATTTATAATGTACAGAAACGCATGATTTTTTTTGCACTTGTAACTTTCAAGTTGAAGTTAAGAAAATATTTTAAAGTACATAAATTATACTGGTTATTCCAGTTTTTGCATCAAGTAACTAAAGTCATTGAATTTTATTGTAATTATACGATTGGAATACCTAGTTGTACTAAACATAACTCTTTAAAATAATTTAGATTAAAATAACCAGCTTATATTTTAGGCAATGAGTTTTACCCAGAAAAATTTTATTATCTTTCTTAATTCGTAATTTTAGATGTCATTTTCTTGATTTAAATAGTGGAATAATTAACTTATGCTTAAAAATTTTAAAATAATATTTATTTACATAAAATTGTTGTTTTGTATCATAAATTACAAATACATTTAAATAGTTATTAACATTTATTCTTCCAACTGCAATTAGAAATGATTTTTTTCTTCTTTTTCTTATGATTGGCAACAAAGTGTAGTTTCCTAGGGAACCACTTAATTTGTTGAAATACGATTTGATTTCGAATACGATAACTTCTTATGCGTTATTTGTAATATATTTATTTTTATGATTATAGCAAATGATAGTATCAAATAATTTATTGATTCACGTTATTGAGAAAAGCCGTGCAATCTTCTTGCAATTTAAGGCGTGATACGAGATAAAACAACAAAATTTAGTAATATACAATCAATTCTGAATTCACACATTTGTTACCACTCTCACACTCTTACCACATTTTTTTTATCAGTTTTAAACCTCTCGTTGAAGCATGTCTCAATATGAACAATGCCGCGTTATTGATAGGTAGATGTAGTTCATTTCATGTGCATTTATTTACATTGATTTGTAAATCATGTTGACTTTTTACATATACATTTACTTTTAAGTAACTGGTGATTTTCTTTTACAGTCCACAAAATTCAGAGAAAGAAAATGCTCAACAATACGTGGAAATTGGATCAAATATCTTTCTGGGTACTAAAGATGGAATAAAATATACCTTGCTACCAACATCTGATGATAAATTTAAACTTTGTGTGGCTCCTAGCGACACAAGTTCTTATTTAAGCAACTCAGATGGGTAAATAATTTTTTATTTTAAAGCTAAATTCTATTCATATATATATATATATATATATATATATATAT
>JAPDSC010081773.1:0-20535 GCA_026290005.1 Latrodectus geometricus | reverse complement strand
ATTGAAAAATTCTTTTTAATTAAGAGACTATATATAAAAAATATAATCTATAAATCTAATATAAATATATAATATATAAATGTTTTTCATTCGCGCAAACGCATAATATTATGTTGCGAATGCAGCACCATTTTGTATAAAAATACTTATGAAAGAAAAGAAGAAAGAATTCATGGTATATTGTTATGTACTGTTTTACGTGAATTGAAAAGTCAATAGAAAGCAATAGAATATTATCAATTATTTTCATATAAATCTGGTGCTTTTACCAAATTAAATAATATTCTTTTATTTTTAATTATATGTGTTCATTTAATCCTTACTGTGAATAAATTTCATTATAAACCTTTGCGAACTTAATGATCAAGACAGTTAAATATTGAAGGATAAAATTATTTTTTCTAAAATTTTTATAAGTATTCGACAATACTATTTCAAACGGGTTCTTATATACGTGAGAGGAGTTTGTTTCCAGGAAGAAAACTATTCATGTGTGACTTCCTTTACGATTTAAGCATGTTTCCTGTTAGTCAGGGAAAGAATGAAAGGGGAGAATGTTTACTTAAATGTAAATAAAGCTTCTTGATTATTCTAAGCAGATGAGAAATTGCTTTCTCGCCCTGATTCATTGCCACAAATTGATGATTATATTTTACTTTTGTAGTAACTCAGAACTAACAGAGCACATTACATTCAAAAGTATTTTCGAAAATTTAGATCAATAAAAATTATAAGTAAATAAAATTTTTAATTTAGATTTTGAAATGAAAAAATTCAAATCTAAAATCTAATGAATCCAATCCTGAAACGAAATCATAAAAAAAGATTTAAAACTTATATTTATTATGATTTCCTATTTAAAGAAAAGACAAATTTTTATAAAAAATATAACTGGAATATTTTTTATGAATGACAATAAAATAAGTCTCTAATCATTAAAAAGAAGAAAAATTTGCAAAGAATCTTAACAATTATCAATTATACATAAAGTCTCTTTAATTAGGAAACTTTATATAGTAGAAATATATGATAATTATATAAAGGTTTTGCATTTGTAATACAATAAAATATTACGAATGCAAGAACTTTTCATAAAAATATTTTTATAATGGAGTAATAACAGTGCCTTAGTATTTTATTATATATTATATTATGTAAAATTAAACATAAGTCAATAGAAACCCGTTATAAACATAAGTCAATAGAAACTCGTTATAAATTTATAAGTTTATTTCCAACAATGATTTTGCCAAATTGAGTTGTAAAGATTCTTTTGTTTTTATTTATAATTATACATAAAGTTCAGTTTATAAACTCTAGATTAATATTTAAAAAATAACTCGAATAATGCACTTGTGAAAACAAATATTCCATTTATATTGGAATAAATTAAATGTAACAGTTTATGCTTCTTATTAGTACATTCACTGATGTATATTTCAATGCAGATTAACAAATGAAGTTAATTTTCATATATTGTTACAAGTGGTATTTTATCTAAGGTTGTTCAGTTAAGAGTAGAAAAAATTAATTTAGCAAATAAATTTGAGCTTTAACGCTTTTAAGTAAAAAAACAAAATTTATCTATTGAAAAAAGAGCATTAGTGTTATATAATTTTAGTTCTGCTAAAAAATTAAATAAATTAATAATTTTAATATATTTCTAATTCATTTAGACTGTTGAATTATAGAAACGTATAAATAGTCTAAATCAGCTTGGCTATATGTGCTGAAAGTATTATAATATTGAAAGGGTTTGAAAAATATTTATTTACTTGCATTAAATAATTATAAGTTTCTACTTCTGTAACTTTTAAAATGGAATCAATGTGACTTAATAACTTTGCTTGAAGAACACTTCTAAATTTTTTATCGTTCAATGATATCAATTGTTCACTCTCATGTTACATATCCTCTGAACTTATAGGCAACTCACTAACTCTTCTATTAGTATAAATTACTAAATAGCAGTATATATATTTCAAGTCACTATAAGGTCTACAAAGTGCTTAACTCCAAGAACTGAGAAAAATGTATCTCCAGATGAAAGGAAATATATAATAAGGACATCAATATAATCTCTCTCTCTTCCTCTCTCAAATAATTTAAAGTGCTTTGGAAAATTTTCTAAAAAAAGTTTGTCACATATATTGAAAAAATTTCATTTAAATTCTTTTGAGTGTCAAATTCATTTTCTATTTCACCAGATTGCTTCATAATAATAGAATATTATTTTGATTTAATGAGAATAAGTATATTGAATACTTAACTAATAATGTGTTTTAGGCAATTTGTTTTTCGTTCATCACTTGGAATTCTGTACGATTAAAATATAACTTTAATTTAATAATTATCTTGTTAAAAATATTTAAATAATATTTTTTTAATATAAAAAAAAAAGTGTAAAAGCAATAAATGATTTTATAATATTGTTTTAGAATGTAAATACGTAAGAAATATCATAATTAAGAAAGTACACAATCAGCAAATATAAAGTGTTGAATTTTCATTTTTTTGATTTATACAGAACATTGTTAATGCAAGTTTATCTGCATGTATTTTGCATTAAAGAATTTTATTTTCATGTACAATAATACAGAAATGAAAATTAATCCTTTTTTTTGTAAATATTTAATTTTTTTGGTTTAAATAACTTTTCCAAATATTTAAATATAAAATGAAAATAATTTTTCGGATATAGTATAAACCAAGAACATTGCATGCATTTATTCAGCTTGTTATGCAAATTTTCTTATGCTCTGTTTAATTGCTTAAACTCAAAACATTTAGATAAATAAATTAAAAAGCTTTAATTAATTTTTTTTGAAAATAACATTATAAAAAATTGAAAAATAATAAGGATTTTTGTTTTCATGTAAAGACTTACCACACAGATTACTACATAGAAATGTGTTCATATAAAATAAAAATTTGCTTGTGTTAAGAATAATATAATGTGATAAAATGCATTTTTAGTAACATTATTTTATCCTACTGTAATACAAGTTTGAAAAACTTCTGTGTCTCATTCAAAAAGGGAAATTTCCATTATACAGAAAGTAATAAATATACAAAAATAAGTGATTCAATAAATCTAAATGCATATTTGATTTATAAAACTAGCAATTTATTTAATTAAATTGCGTAAAAATCTAAAACATATAATAATTTGAGGATACCGCTTTTTTGAACTTATTTTTACATATTATTTACCAAGTCAACCTAAAAACCCTGAGGAATTTCTTCAATCATTTTCACAATTACACAAAAAACAGTTATTTATTATTAATTTTTGCTTTTTAAGTTTTACACAAAAATAAGATATACGTTTCCATTTTAAACATTTTTATTGGGATGTACAATTCTTTCTGGCAAATTGGGGTAAATACATGCAACCTTAGAAAGGGTAGTTTGTGGTAAGTGACATCCCCTGCCTCTAAATCGAGCGATGTGACAGCTTTCAAGGGGGTAGGAAATATTCCCAATGAGAATGGTGGAAACAGTCGACTATTTTTGTATAGTTTAGGAAAGTGGCTGTGGGACGAAAAAGTAGCATATCTGGTTTTAAAGAGGAAACATTTTTCGCAAATTCTTGAAATTTTCTGGGCCGCTGAATCAGGTAATAGATGTTCTGAGTGATTTTTGTAATGTCATACAATGCGCTGGTTGTCATGCTGAACAATGTCATCGCCAGTACAGATGAAGGAATGTAGTATTTTCTTGTTCATTTTGCTTCAGGTCATCAGTTTCCACTACAAATAACGATTAAAATCCCATTTCTGTGAGGCCCTTTTATTGCAAATCGTACATTTTTTAACACTTATCCTTCTTTTTTTATATATTTGAAATATTTTAGCAAACTTTGGTTTATTCAATATATTCCATGATTTAATCAATGTTTTTTCCTTCAAAATTTGTATTTAGGGAACAAAACTTTACTATGATTCAAATATTAAGTTGCATAATAAAACGCATTTAATAATGTCATTGAAAATTCAAAAATTATTTAGCATTCTTACATGTCAGAAAGGATAATATTACAACGGCACATAATAGAAAGTTAATAGAAATTCTTATTACTCAAAACATTTCTTCTTACATAATTTCCAAATTTCGTAATAAAATAACAATTAAATTTAAAATGCATGGAGCAATGTAGTTATTCAAATATAGTTAAAGTTTTTATCATAACTTACATCAGAAAGAAAATTCCAAAAACCACATTTTACAGTAATCAGACAATCAGTTTGCCTTATAGTGTTACGTATGACAACTATTTTTCTTCGTTTGTTATTATTGAAAACACGTTACTAAAACTTTCAAAACAAAACAAAAACAAATATAACAACAGACAATTATTTTTATTATTTTAAAAATGTTTCAAAATTCAACAGCTTCCAATTATAATTATAAATAAGCACTATGTTTCTAGCCAAACTGGCAGTCGAATAATTAGCATATTAACCTTTGGTGCAGCATTTCGTTGTTTCGAATCCCATTATAGGTATAAATGTTTGTAGTAGTTCAGAATTCATTTCAAAGTGTGTAGGTCTCGGTTTAAGACCGACCAACCAACTGGTTCTGACTTCAGCAGTTTGTGAGTTTGATACCAAACAAAAAGTTTATTAGATAGTTCTTTCTAAATTATGTGTCAAAAGAAGTTTTATTTCTCGGAATTATATAAATATGGATGGATGGTAACACGGCCACATATAAACTGATTTAAATATCATTTCAAGTTTTTTGTTTCATGCATATTTCAATATGCAGGAAAATTAATGTGCATGTAGAAACTGCTCGATGTACTAAATATTTATTGAAATTAAGTTAAAAAAATTTATGAAATGTGCTTTAAATGTAACATTTTTACTCTAATTCTATATGATTAATAATAATTAATTTTAAATAAATCTATAATAATATAATTTATAAATTACCAAAAACAAAAACATTAAGAAATGTGAAGGGAACAATGCTATTAATAAATATTAAAACAATTCATTTATTCTAGAACCATTTTATTTCAATATTAATGCAATATAACGTTAGATATATGATATTTTATTAGTCGAATAAAAGGCCTTGTTACATGAAAATCTAACAATAAATAAGTATCAAACTATTACTAGAAGCAGTAGTCAAGATACATAATCATGTACAAAAGAAATATTTGATACAAGTAACTAAAACACAGAGTATTATACTGCTGCTTTAGAAATATATCTCAGATATGTTTGTTTTATTTTAGATTTCGATAAATATTTTTTTGTAATGCTATTATTAAGTTCGTATATTCTCTGTTTTATCTCTTCTATAAATGAATAATCAAAAGAAAAGAAATAATTTGGATTAAGTTTTTCTTAAATATATTTAATTTTTTTATATATAATAGAAGATAAATTTATAGAAGAATGAAGTACGTAGATTAAAAGGATTCTTTATGTGAAAATAACAGAGAGTAACTAAAGAAGATGTTTGTATAATTCAACAAATATGCTTATTTATATTGCATATATTTTGGCATTTTTAATATTCTAAATACATCTTTGAAAAATATGACAAATTTTTTGTTAAATTAAATTTTAAATTTGGATTTTGAAAACAAAAGTTTGAATATACTTTTATTAAATTATATTTTCAGAATAAAGTTATTAAATTTAGACAAAATTTAGTATTATGGATTATGATGTTTCTAAAGATACTTTAAAAAATATTAATATCTCAATTATTCCAACAACTTTCTTTACATACTTTTACAACTAAGTAATTTGTTTTAGATTTATATATAGTTAATACCAATTAGACATGATTTGTAAATTTATAATCTCTTATTAATTTTGAAACTTAAGAAAATATACATTATTATTAGGTATGATATATTTCCTGTGTATTTGAATTACTGAAATTAAAAGTTAATGGAATCATTTATAGCTATAATAATACGTGCACATTTTCTTAAAGTTCAAGAAAGTTCTCCATTGTTTATTTTTAAGAAGAAACGACTGGTTATATACTTAAATATTTCTGTTAAATTTTATGCATCATTTATAAGTCATGAATCATTAAATTATATACATTTATTTCTACTTTTATTGTATAATTTATTTATACTTTGAACCAAAATATAAGAAAATATTTTGCAAGCAAAGCTGATTCAAGTTTTAAAGTGAAGATAAAATTGTATTCATTAAATAGTTCAATCCTATTTGATAATAGAAAATATGTAAAGTTCATGAGAATTATTTTAAGATTTTTACTTTTCGAATTTAGTAAAAATTATGATTTCAATTAATTTGGCTTTATTTAATACGCATTGATAACTTAACTACATTTACTATGATGTTTAGTTATGAACTCTTCAATAATTAAACTCTTTTTTTAAACTATAGATTTCAGGGAATTATAAATGATTTATAGAAAAAATTATTATTTTTAGAATGTTATTGCATGACTTAAAATTTTAATAAAGAAATAATGATTGAAGCAAGAAGAAATATTTAATTAGATTAATAAAATTAGCACTTGATTGCGCGAAGAGTTATTACGTAAGAGTTAAACGACGAAATTCCGAAGTAATAAGTGTTCAGTAATCTTAAATAAAAGGAAAAGAACAAGAATAATTACAATATTTTACTCGTAATTTATAAAATACACTTGACATTATTTAATATCATAATATTTTAAAATATATTTAAAATGTGAATTATCTTGATTTGCAAGGGAGTTGCATTGTAAAAATCGTGCAACTCACTGATGACTGTTGACGGAAGGAAGCCAACACCATCTGTGAATACATGTCTTGCATGATACGCAGTACATAGCATGCTGAATATAGCTGCCGATACGGTCCTTCAAATCAAACATAGTTGCCAAATATTTCTAGTAAACATTGTCCTTTAAAAATCCCTATAAACAGAAGTCACAAGGTGATGAAGCCGGTGTGAACCATCGACTGATAATCACAAATGTGTGCCTCAGTGATTGTTGAAAATATTTTTACGTGAGATGGACTCCGTCTTGCATGAGCATTGTTTCCTTAAGGCAACCTAGTTGTTGCGAAGTTGGAATTACTTAGGTCTCTAATGTGTAATGTGTCATAATACTGCAGTACGTTTACAGAACACATGCTAAATCCCAGAGGATCACTTATTCAAAACGTAAGCTTCGTGAATGAATGAAGCAATGAATCCGTATCATACAGCACTTTCGTATTATTCAAGATATACATTTGGTGTACTCCACATGGGGTTTTTTAGTCTCCCAGATAGGATAATTATGAGTATTATTCTGT
The DNA here is from genome assembly GCA_026290005.1 of Latrodectus geometricus. NCBI lineage: Eukaryota > Metazoa > Arthropoda > Arachnida > Araneae > Theridiidae > Latrodectus > Latrodectus geometricus. The sequence goes on along the minus strand of JAPDSC010081773.1, from coordinate 13,244 downwards.
TCATTAAAGCAAAAGTAAGATTCACCAGTCTATAGAATGTTTAATGTGATCGGATGTTTAATGGCCTGCAATCATCTACCAATATTCTAGCGAGAAATTCTCTCGCTAGAATAGAGGTTCTGTTCTCTCAAATTACACCACCAAGTTTTAGGTGCACCACCTGACATAAGGCAACGTCTTATTTCTTTAAATGATGAAACTCTTTCAGATATACCTCTGTATTCTCACTGGTGCATGATCATTGGTAAGTAAAAGCTAGTGAATCAGTCTATATCAAAACTAGCATTATGAAATGTTAATTTGATTGTGACATAAATAAAGGCTTAATTTCATTGTGGGGTTAGTTTGAATAGGTTGCAGCAAAATGTTGTTCTGCAGTTTCATTTGGTGGTGTGATCTTATTTTAAACAATTTTTGTTTTAAATATCATGAGATCATCCTTGACCATGTCAGTTGTAAAAATAGTTTTCTTTTAAAAACAATAGAATGTCTTCAAAGACATTTTGAAAAGTAGCATTTTAATTTCAATAGCCCTGTATTACAAAATTACTGCATATTTATAATGTGAAAAACTTAAGCAACAGTTAAATTTTTTAAGTATATAGTAAATAAAATAAATGAACAGTACAATCTACACTGAGTACGCGATTCAATAGAAAGTTCATGTGTATGCAAATTTCAGGAAATAAACGTCATAGAAGGCATAAGCGTAAGTAACATGCATGCGGTTGATGTACGCAATTCAAGGCTATAATAAAGGTAATGACGGATACGGAATTAAAATCATTTACTGCAAGTTCAAGTGAATGTTTTCATGAAACATGGCTACAAACAATAACTAGGTCGTCTTCACAAGTGAAAGAATGATAAGAAAACTGGAGGAGGTATATAATGTGTTCAGAGTAGCTGAGTGCTCCGGGTGTGACAAAAGTATCATTTCACGTGCTTGGAAAGCCTTTTTAAACTACAGATACAACTGTTAGAAAGAATAATAGTGGCTGCCCTAGCAAAACATTGGCGCTCATTTTCAATCTGGCAAAAAATCCTCAAAGCCATTCAGAAAAATGTCGTTTATAATCAAGGAAATGTCTTTGAAAGATTACGTATTTCTATAGTTAACTGTTCACTAACTTTGAAATGGGAATTATTTTACCATATTTTAATTATAATTTAATTTCCACATATCCATTTTCACATTTCCTTGATAAATTATCTATTTATTTTATCACAAAATTTTGATTATTGCTCCACAGTTATTTTCATCTTATGGAGTCTAATTTGACACGGAACAAATAACTTAAATACATTGCAAACTACTAAAATGTTCATGACTGACAGGAAAATGGTACTCATAATACGTTTATTGTTTTAATGCTTGGCCCAAGGAACTCAAGATACTTCTTGACAAGATGGAACAGGCAAGCAAACTATTGTATAAAAAAGTGAATTTTAACAAATTTCACTCTCTTCAATCAGATGTCTTGCGAAATGATGTATTCCATATTAAGTTATATTCAACATTTATATTAGCAATAAACATAAATATTTATTGAAAATGCAAAAGTTTATTGCAACTAAAAATATATGACTTAAAAAATCTTATATTTATGTAAGAAATCAATGTCATTGGTTGGTATTTATAATGAGGTTAATACAAGACATATCTTCAACAAAGTAATTACATATAAACTAACATAATCTAACAATTTATGTATTTTTTAATTTCATTAATAAATAACCCCATTTAGTATATTATTTACTCTTCTGTATTTTCATTGGTAATTTTACTCTTCCGAGTAGAATTATCAATGAAACGAAAAAAAAGAGTGCAACAAAACATTCAATTAAATTTAAAAATTTAAAAATTAAAAAAAAAAAAAACAAAAAAAACCCTGGATTTTTTTATTATTTTAAAGCAATTTCATTACATGAAGAGATAAAAAATGATAAAAAGTATGAAATAATATCTTGCCATAAACGATTTATATTCTCTGTTGGTGTTAAATTTTATTTAATTGTTTGAGTTTTTGAAAAAGGTAACGTGAGTCAGTTCATTTAGTAATAAATGAAACACACAGAAATATATATAATACTTATGTTTAGAAAATATATATATCTAAACTTGTTTCTAAATTCTTTATAAGTATCTTTATAATCTTCTTCTTTACATTAAAACTTATGTATTTAATTTTAAGCTATAAAAAACTTACGAATTTGACTAAAATATTTCATTACAGGATGAAATGTAGCAGAGAATAATAATACGCATACAAAAAAAAGAAGTAGAAAGAAGAGTTTTAGTAATAAAAATCCAAAATTAGATACAGAGAGAGAGATTATCAAATTTCAAATTATGTTCCTAACTTAAAGAGAAAAAACTACAGCTTACTTTAGATATCTATAATGGTAACTATATTAAAAAGTTTGTAAATAAATTTTACTAAATTTTTATTAAATTTAAATAAAAAAATTACGGTTCAGTTGAGAAAGTGGAGCAATAAACCCCATATTGTATCAATATGCTAGCTGGCACACGAAAACAACAACATTAGTTTTAAATTATATTGTATGAACAATAAAAATTAGAAGTTAATTTAATCGTTTAAAAATTGTAATTAAAAAAAATCTCAAATTTATTACATAAAATTATTTAGATTAAAATAATTAAATATTATTGAATAAGCTCGTAAGTATTTCAAGCACGTAAACTGTGAAATAAAACATGCAGATATTATGGTTAAATGCAAACAATAGTTTGATGTATTTTTATAAACTTAGATAAGTTGTGATGTTTTCACAACCAAATGCAAAGCAGAAACAGTGATATGTGCAATCAAAATTTAAGTAATAACTCAAACGTGTTCTAGTTTTATTTTTTCAAAACATCATTCACTTTACTTTATATTTTTGAAAATCTTACTCCGTATAAATAAGTAGATTTCTTAAATGAAATTAAAATATTGTTATTATAAAAGAAAATTTTCATAAGTACTTATAATATTATATTCAAATATAAATATATTATATCTTTGTTATCAATATTTATAATATTAAATTGTATTTATAATTATTGTATTACATTGTAGTGATGTATATAATAATTTTGATCACAATTTCTAAGTGCTTCAAACTAATATAATACTTCTTTTTTAAAATTTGTGGAAAGAATATTGAATAAGAACACCTAGAAAGAAAGAAAAAAATGAACTTTTAAAATATTTTAAGTCTAAGAACTTAGCATCTTATCAGCTGCATAAAATATTTTCAATTAATTTGGAAACATTTATCATATTGTTAAAATAAATAAAGTTGTGTGTGTGTGTCCAAAATACTGTTTCAAAACTTTTAAAAATAATTAAAAAATTAATTTATTCAAAATTACAAAATCTTATAGCAACATCAGTTATATGTTCATATTACAATGTAAACTGCGTAAAAAAATTTCAAATCATGTTTCAATCATTGTAAATGATGAATTCTATATAAAACTTTATTTTCCAAAATTAGATCGCGATGTTTTATTTTGTATTAACAACAAAAATCTTCATTGCTGTCTCAATTTAAAAACTGTTAAATAAAAATGTTTCAGCATTATTATATAAATAAACAGAATTCTTGGATTCTACTTTTATTCTTGAACAATAAAGTAAAAGAAATAATTACTTAAACAGAAAAAGTAAATGAATATTAATAATGATAATTATATATCCATCATACAACACTTGATAGAGATAGTGTTATAAGGTTTCATTGATTGTTCATAAAATTCTTGATATCTTTAGTTCTTGTGAGGATATTTAAGTTATGATAATGATATAATATTAGTGGTAGCGAATTTGTGATTCGCTACCACTAATTAAGGATTCTTAATTTTGCGATCAATTCTTGTGATTGTGCGATCAAGAAAGATTGTGCGATCAAGAAGAAGATTGTGAAGAAGAAGAAGGAAGATTGTGCGATCAATTCTTGAACCCAGAGGGAATCCAGACATGTTGCCTGGCAGAAATACGCTGTAAATGTATAGCAGCATTCTTCTTATGAGTTAATATCTTTCTGAATTTTAGAAGCAACTTAATTTTTAATATAAATCCATCTTGTTCGTTTAACTTTAAGATCTAAAATTTAAAATAATTTCCAATACTTTGAAAAAATTGTATTATTACAGAAAGTTACTAAGATTAAATTTAATTAATATTTGAAACTATCTATGACTTTCCACTCATATGACTGGTTGATAATGTAAGTTAGTACACAACAAAATCATAAAATCAAAAGAGAACCGGAAACATTCTACAAATAGTTCATCAAGCATATAAGAAGGTTTTGCTACAAATGGATCACAAAAATGTAATAAAGGAAAATTTAAACTATAGCAAATAATTTTTCGTTTGAAGTGGTTACATTTGAAATTAACAAATATATTTCTTCTCAGACTGAAAAGGAAAGGGTTAAAAAATCAGTAAAATTAGTTTTAATTCAGATAATTTATTAGTTCTATTTAATTACAAAAACTGCACGTTAATAGGTCAGTAAAGCAACAGTACTTTACTAGTAATGACTAAAACGCTTGTAACTCATTTATTATTTTGACATTAATATTATAGGAACAGAATATAAAAAAATATGATTTATAAAAATGTTTGTCAGTAGAATAAAAATATATTATATTTAAAAAAGCCTGTATTATATAACATAGAAATATTTTAATACAGATTTCATAAACTGATGTCATTTAAATTAAATTATAATTTTTTTGGTAATTAGTTAATGGATATCAAATGATTGTAATGTTTTAATAGTAATAATCCAAAGAAAGTGATCAATTTTTCTAACTTGGAAAAAGAAAAATTTTAGAAAAATAATGGTTTTAAGAAAATATAAAAAAAAGAAATTTGAATGTTTTTCATCTGTTATTATAAATTATTGTTAATTCCTAGTAGATATAATATTGAACAGAGTCCTTTTGATAAATTCTATATTTTTTTTTATTTCAACCTATAAGTATTAAAGGAGAAACTCGTAAAGAATTTTGCTAAAAGTTTTTATAATTTTCTGTTACCCAAAATAATAAAATCATTCTTACATATAAAATTTTAGATAGAGTGCCCAAATTATTATTAACTCTTAGAATTATTTGGTAGACCTACATTTAAGTTCAGCGATTTCTTTTCATTTGCCTTCTAAAATTCGGTCAATTTTAAAAGACTAAAGTAAAATCTTAAAATAGTCAAAGTAAATTCAATATAATTGGGATTAAATACTTTATCTCAATTAAATACAAAAAAAAATTCATTTAAAACTTAAAAAATTGATAACTTCTCATCGAGTGATAAAGAATACTTGATTTGAACGAGTCTATACAACAATCAAGATTTGTTAAAAATTAGGCGAATAATATGAGAATGCTTTGACATATTTAATAGCTTAACGAGCTTATTCACTATTTATATTGTAAAAAAGTCTCATAAGCAAATTATATTTGATTTTTAAACCTAAGTAATCATCTACAGTATTGGAAACTTCAAATGTATGTAGCTTTTAACTTCATGAGTATAGTAAACATTTAATTTGAAGGTAGTGATCATTATGCGATTCAATTGATAGTGTTCCTTTCAAAACTTCAATTAAAATACAAAATGCTTTAATATAATTATTAATATATCGTAAAATTAATATTTTCAATGTAAACATCATTCAATAAGTTCTTATCATGAAAGGCACATACAGAAGTTGCCATTTTTTACAAAACTATGTGCTTTTAAGAAAAATCTCGTCTCTAAATGATGGCAACTAAGCCTTCAAACCTAGTTAACATATATTATTTTACTTAAAGAGACAGCAGGGAAGCCAATTTTGTAATTTTAAAATAGTTGATAAAGGAAATGAAATTGCAAAAGGAAAAGGAAGCAATCAAATATGAAGCAAATAATTTTTTTCTTAGATTATATATCTTCATTACATATTTTCACAATATTAATGGTTTACTTCAAAAAAGGGAATTAAGAAATATTGAACTATAAAACTCTCAAAATCATATCAGTTTTTAAGAATTTAACCAAAAATTTCATTTTATAATTTTGTTTTATACATTTATTACGCGTATTTAAAATTTAAAATGAAAAATTAAAATTGAATGGTACAGTTTCACTTTTAATGTATCATATAAAACATGAATAAGCAATTCTTTTCAATATTAGATATCTGTATACTTATTTGAAACTTGTATTATTATTTTAAAAAGCTTGATAATAATATAATAATTATGAATTCATTATCCTTATGACTGTATCAGAGAGAATAAATATGCATATAATTAACAAGTGAAACAAGAGATGTAAAATACGATGAATCAATTTTGAAAGCTTCAATTTTTTGTTTACATGTAGAATTCAATTAAAAATCATAACAGTTTTCTTTTGTTAAAATAATAAATTGTAAAAATAAAGCAGAAAAACTGCATTTTGAGTTTATACTTACATTATTTATTACAATATAACAATATCAGTTTATGAGTATAATGTTTCTTTACATGCGATGTTTCAAAATAGTTAGCATGTAACATTTTATTGAAATAAAAGTTTCTTAAGAAATTTACAACTACGACAATTTTTGTACATCTTAATAATATTTAGTATTATCTGGCATGTTAATGTTTCAGAGTCTATAATTTAAAGCCCTGTGAGCGTATGCTATAAATTGTTTAATACTCGAAAACATAACAATATTTGGGCTTATATAAACATTTTAAAAATACAATTTATTGAAAAATAGTGGCATGTTTTTCTCTATAATAATTTAACCAATTCATGTTGAGTTTTATACAATATTTTCTTGAATTTTTTGTTTTAAGTTCATTTTATCTTCTCTATATGACTGTTTTTTAAAGAAAGAATGTAAATTAAATTTTTTTTCACTTATAATTCTTTTAGATCGTTCTTATGTTTTATTGGCAAAATTACTGAAGAGTTTTTGTTAAATTAATTTACTTAGGGAAATTATTTTTAGTTTTAAAATTAATTAAATATATTTCGGAAGTATTGGATACAAACATCTTCAAAGGCAAATTCCCATCACTGCAATTTTTTAATGGATTGTTATAAAAATTTTAATTTATTTGAAATTTATTTAGCTTAAATATAAATATTGTAAATATTTGACATTAAATGTTTTATAAAAAAATTGAAGACTTAATTTGAAAAATTGTATCATAAAAAAAGTTAATGACGCAAGGGGAAAACTATTTATGAATAATATTCCCATAAAAAATGTTTGCTCTGAAATACACAAATATTGTCTGTTAAATGCTTTGGAAATTTAATTTAGAATATATTTAATATTCAAAGACGTTACATGGGGAAATCTACAATAAATATTCTACATAAAGAGATGTGTTTATTTATAAAAACAAGATTAAAATAAGTTTTAAAAAGATATTTCCACACATTTTATTGCATAATTTATTTTACATCTTTTTGATTAGACGGAAATTGTTTTCACTAAAGTTAAACATTTTTTTTATCTGCATTCCTAAGAATATACTTTACTTAAGATAATTTTTTTTGAAAATTTTCATTAATACTAGTTTTCAAATACAAAAGGTTGATAGTATAGATTATATTATATAATAAAAGATATTTATTGGAATGAGACAGACTGTAAATATTTTAAAAAGATAACTGCTTTTATCACTTTTATAAAAAATAAATGATTTATCAAAAATTCAGAAATTTTAATTCCATAATTTATAACGGTTAAACTATTAAGAAATAAGATAAAATCGAAACATGAATAACCAAATGAAAAATTATCAGTATAATGAAATTTTTTTATATCAAATATTATTTAAAAAAACATTTAAACAAATTTATTTCTTAAATGAAACATTTATGAAGTAATTAATGTCATAAAAAGTAGTTTTAAGTATTTTTAACCAACAAATACATATTCTTATTCAGGGGTCTTAAGCCTACTTCGTCATAAAATTTTATATACCTGTTTTAATTATACAGACTAAAAGAATGAAAAAAAATCTATAACAATGAAGTATTTCAAGATTACTTAAAATACACTGTAGAAAATCTTTCTAAATTATTTTGATAAAATATTCAAAAAGAAGAGTGATCTTAGGTTGAGATAACTAACAACATGAAGAACTTATAACTGACTAAAAGTGACATACAAGAACACTATGATCATATTAGTATGATTCTAATATATGTTTAGTATACTTGCTCATCTTAATCAAAAAACTTTAGTTACATCTTGATTGAGCAACTATTGAAACTGCCAGTTTAAAATAAGAAAAATCAACATGAAAAATTTCAAGATTGCTGAGTTTCTATATATATTTGTATGCTGTCTTTGAAAAATTTATAAGTATATTAAGTGTAGAATTTTACAGAATAATAATAACAATAAAATATTTTTTATTTAATAAGTGTATTTTTAATATTTGACAAACGATAATTTCTATCGAATTAAAGTAATAATAAATATATGCAGGATAATCTTGAATATCGAGAGAAACAGATGGACTTGAAGACTATTCTTATTGAAGCATTAGAACAACTAAGTTAACAATTACAGTGAGGAAGTTATAATGGATAAATTTCCTCTCCTTTACCCTTGCCACTATTAGTTAGTTTTAATATCTCCGTATTTGTGTAATAAAGATAGAAAGTTACCCTTGACTAGTTTTACTAAATATTTGACATTTTAAAATTATATTTTTCCGATGTTTGCTGAATTCAGCAATTTGATAAAACCCAATGTTAGTTTTATGTATGGTTTTGTAGTACTATAAAAAATACAATAACTTAAAAATTTTTCACTTTTGTTATTAGCAATTGTGTTATGAAATCGGAAAATATGAAGTTTTGAAGAGTTTCAGTACATCATTGAAATAAATTTCCAAGTATATAAAAATATATCAATCTTAAATAACAATTTATTCAGAAGATAAATTGTTATATCCCAACCAGTAAAACATAATATTAGTAAACTTGTATGTCGAAAAAAGTGAATTTGATGAAATAATTAGCTTTTAGAAGAAACGGTTGATTTTTTTGTTCAAAAAGAAAGCTATAAACAAAAATAAAAATTTGATTAAAAAAAGAAAATAATAAAAAATAACATAATAAAATAAATAAATAAATAAATCTAAATTTATTTACAAATTATTAAAAATGAACTCAGTATTTGAAACAATTAAATATATTTTATTAATTAAAATCATTATCTTTTTCTTCCTTCTTTCACAGCAGACATATTGAAAAATTTTCGTTATTATTTTTCTTATTACTATAATTTGTTTTTGCTATAGAATCTCGCATTTTTCTAATTTTCATAATAGCATCAAAATTTAACAAGTTTAGGAATATCTATTTTGTACTCAAATATAAACACATTTCATTTTATTTACTTGTGCATAAAAAATAAAATATTTGTGAGAAATAGCACACATAAGAAAAATACCTACTTTAAAATAAATAAAGTGTTTTTAAAATCAGTTGATATAAACTTTCATGATTAATTTGTTTTATGATATAGCATTATACTTATTAAAAGTTTTTTTTAAACATTCATTGATTATAAGAGTATGAATAAACTTCCTTAACATCTACCTTCAGTACACTGAGGTAGAACAAGATAGAATTTATTTTATACTTATCATACATGAAATCATAAGTTGTATTTTGGTTAAAGAATATGATTTATTTTCAAGTGATTTTGTCAGTAATGCCGCATAAATGTTTTCATATTAGTATATACATACATACATGCATATATATTTATATTCCAATATTATAAGACCATGAAAAATATCCTTCACTGAAAAAATACATTACATAAAATGTGATAATATTAAGATTTAAATCAAAATGAAGTTTCAAATGAATCATTAAAATTTAATTTGTTTTTCAGAGCAAACTGTCTTTTTTTTTTATTTCAGTATTACAATGTTATGTAACAAAAAACTTATGTTTTGAATTCAAAATCATTTATTTATATCAAATTTTTTATAAAAATTTTCTTTAAATTTCAAAAAATGAGAAAAATTAATATTATGAAAAATTCCTCAAATTAATTTGTTTTTATGATTTAGTTAATAAAATCAACTGGTAGAGATTTTTTGAGCAAGAGGTATGAAAATTTGAAAGTAAACTTTAGTAATATACCTAAGCAATTTAAAATTGTTAAATCATCATGAATAAAATAAAAGTGAGATTTATTGAAAATATTTGGTATTTGGGAGAAAAAAGGTAATTATCAACCGGGATTAGTTGATAAATTTTCATGGTTTCAACGTAATAGCATTTATCTACTTTTAACATAACAATACGGATTACGATCATCTTACTAACAACAATTAGTTACGTTTGGTGATGAAATTTAAATGATGCTCTTCGAAGATAACTCAAATTATAATATGTATTAATATGCATGAATTACGTATAGAGTCTCGAGATTCTTTTCAGTGTATTCTATTCAGAGTAATAATAATTTATATTTGAGATCACATAAAAGAACCTTCTGCATATCTCATTGAAAATGGGAACCGCTATGATTTACTGGAAAAAATTGACTCAATTGGTGTACTTCATTGCTTCACCGACATTTTAAAAGGTTATTTTACTATAATTTTACAAGATACTTTCATATATATATAAATATTTTTTTAATTAATGAGGCTTGTGAGTAAAGTTTAGGTATTTTATCCCACGTTTGTACTCACCATGTACTCAGAAACTGTTAATAATTTGTACACAGAATCCTATCGGCAAGTACTTTTATATACCTTATTAGACAAATGAACCTCCATGTATTTTTCATGGAATTCAAGTGTGAAATATGGATTTTCTGAAGACTTTGATGAAGATCTTAATTTTTTTGAAACTCAGTTTTCAATGGTTTTAACTAGTTGCTTAATGATTCTGTAGCAGATATATTCTGTTTGATTCACCAAAAAGATAGTCAAAATATAGAAAGTGTTTTAATAAAACAGTGACTGATTACGACTGAGTTATTTTCTCCGGAGCTTTCAGTTACTAATTTCCATTTTCTATGAAACTCCAAAACATCCCAAACAACATTACAAATATACCTTCAATTCCACTCCGAGCAAGACAAAAGAAAAAATTTACACAACTGCTTGTATTCGTAAATCATGCCAATATTACTTTCTGGTACATTTAAATGAATTATCTTTCAAACGTTCCTTATCATGGAATCTTGAGCCTAAATCATACATGTATATATTATTTTAAAAGATCTTAATCTTGGAAGGAATCGTTAAGCATAAAACTAGTCTTCAGAATTTAGTTTAAGCTTGTATTAAGAGTAATTTATTAAATAATAAAATTTACAAGCCATATTTCAGTATGTCTTATCTATACAAAAAGAAAAACAAAGACCCCATGGAATACTGATATTCGTAGACGTGTGTGGTACCCCTAAGAAGTTATTGACCAAAAATAGAGCTTATGAGATTACTTAATGGTGGAGTGAGAATACATTTTCTGATCTAGGACATGCTGTATTCAGCTCCTTTGACAGGACTTGTCATATACTCCTCCCCTGGACATATCATATACAGAAAATATTTATGATTATCCAATTTTGCAATTTGAACAATATTTCTGTTAATTTATCATGGAGCTAGATAATTCTCACTTGTAAATATATGTCTATTCCACAAAGAAAGCATCATGGAAAATATATTCTGCAAGAAAAGTTTATTTAAGGAGTAATAAAACGCTGCATATATATCTGAACAAAAATTACTATTTACATAAATGTTTACACTTTGAACAGCACAAATTGACAAATTGAGTTCAAAAGATCAAAGTATATAACAAAAAGCAATAACACGATTTTCAAGGTAAATAAATATTTAATTTATAGTTTACACATTTTTTATGAATAAATTTCTTAATCAAATTTTATAAAATACTTATTAGAATAAACAATATACAACTTGGTTAAAATCACCTCTTGTAAAGAAGAAAACTATTTGAATTTTTATTATAAGTGTTATGTCAGAGATAATAAAAACATTCAAAAATAAAGAATAAATGTGATTCAAAATGATGTCCGCAAGAATCATATTATAGTGAAAAATAATTTAAGAGAGGAAAAAGAATTCCTATCCAACTTTTTACCTTTTGTATAATAATTTAAGCTACTCTGATTTATAATACTTTAATTTTAAACAATGGCAATTTCATAAAGCTGTTTGGTATAAAAATCTGGACTATCAAATTCAAATTAGAACAGAACATGAAGTCCAGAATAGGGAGCACTTTTATTTCTTGTATTTATTTATAGAAAGTTTTCATGGAATAACAAGTTTAAATTGAAGATTTTTAATTCTAAAGTTTTTCAAATTATTTTAATTTAAAGCTACGAGCTTTAAATCAAGTTTTTACTCTGTTTTAAAGGTTTTTTTAAGTACTATAACAAATAAAAATATGTGTATAATTAAATTTAATAGGAGAGTGAAGAATGATAATAATTGGTTGAATGATTTAGTCCATGAAAATTTATGCTAAGAACAATTTACTTTAAGTTTAAATCTACTAACAAAACTGATTGCCTTAAATGTTTAATTTTTTCATTTATTTGGGTGGATGATAGAAAGTTAAAAGTTGTAATATTATAATTCCTGAGAAGTTATGTAAACAATGAAATCAAATTCAGTATTTTTATTATTAAATATTTCTCAACAATTTGAATTGGGAAAATTTTTCTTAAACTATTTGCATGAGCTCCTATGGTCATAATGTTTGTGGAAAAGCCCAAATATATCATTATGCATGATAAATAAAAATATGTAAATATTTCTTATTAATAAGCTATTATTATATTATTTTATTATTATAATTAAACAATCCAATTCTATCAGTAAAAATCAATAAAATATTTTCTCGTTGGAGATATAGTTGAATGACATCAAATCGGCTTTTTGTTAAGTAAGCACTAATTGCAATATTTAGGTTATAGTGGGTTAATAAAACTGTGGCTTTAATGTTTTTATCATTTTGGTTGTTCTGAGTGACCAAATTGCTCATGGACATGATTCAAAAGCTGTAATTATAATGATTCAGGAGCAATAATTTTATCAAAGTTTTTCTTTCAATTACAATTACATAATTTTCTTAAAAAAATTCTATTTGCATAATTTTTTTGTTCAATTTTTATTACTTCAATGGTAAGTAGGAGTATTATACGAAGATGTTGAGAAT
>JAPDSC010081772.1:0-25953 GCA_026290005.1 Latrodectus geometricus | reverse complement strand
TGAAGTAGAGATTCATTTCTTTGTTTATTATATACACTGCTGGCCACTGTAAGTGCAACACTCTGAAGGAAACATGCAATTACATGAAATTTGCAACAGGCATTAGTGGAGGTGAGATATGCAATGATTAGAATTTTAGTGCAGACGCACATCACGCGAACCTGTGGCGCCATTTCAATTTAACTTAAGGCTTGGAGATTTCTACGATTCCAAGTTCGAAACTTGTGTTTTTATTGTGGTTTAAAAAAAACGATCAGTTATGCCTCGTAGAAAACAGCAATCAATTTTTGATCAAGTATCAGAGTTCGACAAAGGAAGGATAGAGTGGCCTGCCATGATTGTGGATTATCTTTCAGGGAAATCAGTAGTCGTGTTAGACGACATCAAACAACAATGACGGCTACTCTGGCTACTGATTTTGGCAGGAACTACACTTCCCAGAAGTCTATAAATTTGATCATTTGATACTTGGTCAACATGTCATCTCCAAAATAAATTTTGATGTGATATTTCTTGCCTTTCTTGGTGCATCAATTTGGGTGACCAGAGGTGCATTTTTTATGATTAATTTCTTGTTCTGAATAATATACACCATTAGGCAAGTACAGAGTTTTCATATCCATAAAAAAGTTCTGTTCAAATTTATCTCTGACCAAATTAATAAATCGGTGCGAAAACATTAATCTAAATGTGATTGGTATAAAAAGTATTTATTCGTGTTAAAAATTCATCTTATAAACATGCAAAACAGAATCGAAGCAATTAAAGAAAACAATTATTAAAACTTAAAATAGTCTTTCATTTTACTCAATAAAATCTACTTTTGACAATTCAGATTAAGAAAAATATGGCACAATGAGCGGTCATAGAATCACTTCTCTTTTTAAATCAAATTGCTAGAAAAGTTTTTTTATTAGTACCTTTTAATTGGTGAAATCAGCTTTGAAAAACGTTACTTTGGTTTAAAAAAAAATAGGTAATTCAATGTGAATCAGTTATCGATTTGTACTAAGCGTTTCTCACACACGGGGATACTGTTACGGAAAATTGAAAAGCACCAAAATAATTGTGCTCATTGAAATGGATTACTTAAATAGCAGGATTTAAAATCTCCACTTACCATCCATGGATATTTGAATGGAGGCGTAACTTCTTCACCACCAGAAATTATGTGTGCTGAAACTAAACAAAAATTAAGACCATTAATTTTCTTTCATACCATTAGAATCCCAGTATGTAAATTTTCCAATATGAGTATTCTAAAATAATTCTCAATCTTCAATCATTATTTTAATCCTAATAAATATATATGTGTAACTATAATAAATAAATGAATAATATTACTTTTAAATGATATTTAATTGAATTTATTAAATAAAATTACATTTATAAACGATAATATGAGCTATAAATTAAGTTATTACTTATAAAACACTCGCAGAGTTTAGTTTCCATATACATTCTATATAAATATGTTTTCAATAGATTACACTGATATAGTTTATGTTATCTATCCAACTAATAAATTTTGGTAAGTACCAAAAAAATACATGCAGATATATTCATAAGAGATATTAAAAATATTTTAAAGTTATCAAACATTAAATTAATAAATCTGATTATATTTTAAGTTCCACAGTTAATTTTATTAGTGTTGTAGTATTCTGTATTAATATCTTTTTTTAAATTTAAATTGTGATTTTCCTTCTCTTAAATACCTGTTGAAATTTATATGATTAAGTAGTTACCTTTTAAATAAGTAAAATTTTTCAGAAAAATTTAAATGACAATTGTACTGAAAAATCATCTTTTAAAAATTCTCAATATTATATCAACTATAGCTTACATGTTATTCTTACAACTGACATGAATTTATGAGTCAGATGTAGATAAAATTGAAATATTGAATTCATTATTTATTAATCTTTTATTCTAATTTTATTTTAAATTAACTTTTTCTTTAATATGCTATTAAGAATATCTTTATAGTTTTAACGACGTTCTTACGTGTATGTTAATCACAGAACATTGTCCTTGGTTTTCATTAATGTTTGCAAGCAATGGTATTGGAACACGTTATTTTTTACTACCACTATTATATTTTAATTTAAATTCATTAAAATTCTTCAGTTCAAGTTATTTATTTATGTGATGAAATTAATTATAATATATAATAATATTAATTAACTGTAATAAATGAAATCTGAGGAATTAACTTAAATAAGAAATTCAATATAAATTATTCAACATCTTAAAGAAGTTATGAAATCAAGAAGCATGTTAATTAAACATAGACACAATAATGTCTTACCTGCAGTTTTCTTGAAATTCCCATCATTCAATATCGCACTGAAGTAATATAACAATAAAAATAAACTCAAACATTTCAATATGTGATTCATTATGTCTTCATATGTCATTCAATATATATTTCAACATAACTCATTGCTGTTGAAAATACTTGTGATGTATTTCGTATATGAAAATATATAAATAATTATTTTGGCTACATTATACTCAAATAGCTGGTTTTTTTCCGGAGAAATATTACGTAAGATATAAAAATAGAAACTTTGATATATTATTGCGATAAAATTGTCAGAAGAAGAAATAAAGTATTTTTTAGAAGTGATATAACTATAGGTTTTTATAGAATCTGTTGAATTCAAATCAGTCAAAGTTTTTATTTTATCATTTTGAACATCGATATAAAATTCCTGTTTCTGTTTGAATTTGATACATGTACTAATATTTTTCTTCAAAAAAGCTCCTAAGGATCTTCACTAAAAATTTTTATTTGATAATTAACATTTCTTTTACTCAAAAGTTAAATATTTAGAAAAATAAAAAAAAGTAATAAAATTTAATAATTTATTAATTTAACTAATATTTAATAGTTTCGAATATTAATTTAATTTATATTTAGTAATTTTTTCTATTAATTGTATTATTGATATACTCTTTCACGCACTAAAATATAACTTCCAAAAAGTTTTTGTTTTAAATAATTTTTTATAAATTAAAATTAGTAATTATTGAAAACATCAAAAATAATATTTGATCGAAAGATTTAACATAAAGTGACAAATAACATTTCATGTTAAACCAGAAATCAAGAATTTATCAAGAAAGTGAATCAGCAACTTTTGGGTATATTTTTTATTATTTTATTGAATGAAAAATATGAAAATAATCAATTTTCAGTAATGAAAGTAATAAGGTAATTCAATATGCAAAATAGTTAAAACTGCATAAGTTTTGAAAAGTAATTCCTAATTAGAATGCAACAAAATATTGTTAATACTAGTATTTAAAATTATGTTACACCTAGGTGATAAGGTTTTGAAACTTATTTCAGAAATAAACTAAATGAAGTTTTTTTTAAAATTACATTTACTTTTGATTGTATATTATCTCCCAAAAAATGTTTTTCAGAAAATTAAGAAAACAAATAAAATGCATTAAGAAAACAAATAAAATGCATTGTAATTCCATTTTTATATGATTACCAGTCTTCGTATTTATAAAATAATAATACTATAAATACGAAGACTGGTGTAAAATACATTTTAACAAAGGAAAAATTTGTAGTTGAGGAAATTGTAATTTTATATAAAATATAATTACATAATGCTTTAAACTCCACGAGAATTTTCCGTAAATATTTTCATTATAAACTAAATGCTTTGTGAGTAATAAAACTATCAATGATTAATGCATTTAATTCTTAGCAAAAATAGTTCTAAGTTCAGAATACATCTTTCTGAAAAGCTCTTTTATGCAGTAAAAAATATTCAGATTTTATCTTTCCATGTAAATCTATTATTTTTACATAAGCCACTTAAAACGGCACACCAGAACGCTGCTACACCAGATCCACTTTAGCAATATATGGAAGCCGCAACACTGCTATACCCTAAGGATACATAGAAATATTTTGATTCTTTGGTGAAGCTTGAAGCAGAGATTATAACTAACAATGATGGCCAAATTGACTATTAATGTTGTTACTATTAACACTTCATAATACCCTGTAATGTTAATTATTTGATCTTTGAATAACATGTTATGTAAATTAATAACATTATATGAAAATAACATGTTATAAATGTACATAATAACATAAATAACATGTTATGAAAATAAATTTTGCTGTGATATTTCTGACCTTACATCAGTTTTGGTGTGCCATTTTAAGTAGCTAGCAATGTGTATATATATGTATTTTATTAATTTGTAATGTTTCTAAGGAAATCCTTTGACACAAATAAATAGTCGTTGCTTGTAGTTTAAATAAATTAATTTTCTAGTATTAAGTTTTAGGTATTAATTAAAAATAAAAAGGGATTTTCACATTAAAAACGTAAGATCAGATTTTTCCAGTTTGTTTTATCAACAAAAGAGCAGAAACCAAAAAGTCTCATGAAAAATATTGAGATATTTCTTGATAATTGTTGAACACTAGATATCATTGGCCGAAATTAGCTATGCAAGGTGACATCGGCGATAGTTTATAATTATGTGAGTTGAAAGAACATAGCCAATTCAGGAAATAATTGTTTCACATAATCAATAAGTTATTATATATTTGATAAAGTTAGTAAATGTATAATTTAAAGAAAAATAATTTATTGCATATATATATATAGTGATTGATAGATTTATAAAGAATTGGAATCTTGTAATATAATTAAAGTTATTATTTAAGAAAACAATATTTCTTTGGAAATATTGGCAACTAGAAACGAAAGTAATAAAATTATTTTAATAATAATAATAATAATATAAATATAGGAGACTAATGTGAAATTTATCATTATTTTTTATCATAAAGCTAAGCTTACTTTTCTTCATGAAGCTGGAAAAAGGTAGAAAGAAACGTGTCAAATAATAAAAAAAATTGATGAGAAATGAAATAATTAACATGTTTATTGTTTTATCACATATGAAAATATGAAAGAAAATAAAATATGAAAATTAATAAGTAAAATAAAAAAAATCCCTGATTAATGCTTAAAATTTACAAATAGAAGCAAAAATTGAATCTGTTATTTGAAAGCGGAATTAATGAACAGAAAATTAATTTTACCATAAAACTCTCGTATTTAATATTAACTACCATTGAAAAAAAAATTCCAGGAATTTTATATTAAATATTTTTAAAAAAACCGCATAATATGAAAAAATAATTGACTAATTAGCGACGTTAATATTATAAGGTAAATTAAATATTAATTAAAATTACAGTAGAAAAATTATAAATTTTATTGGAAAGTTTAAAAACTAATTAAAATAAAAAGAAGAATGAATGAAATTGGAGCAATGTGAGTAATACGAGAAAATTAAAAATAAATAATAATTCAATCACGTTAATGATATTAAACTAGCGCCATCTATTTAATAATTATGGAAATAAAATCTGAGATCAAGTATGGTAAAAAAAGTGTAGCTTTTAAGCAAAAATTGAGTTTATTATTTGGTTCACATTACAAAAAAATTATGAATAAATAGTGAGATAATTATTAACAAGTAACATCAATGTATGAAACATCATAACTTAAATCTAAATATTTATGAAAATTATCTTCTATTTCTTTTAAATATATCCAATAGTGTTTCCATCAATTTTGACGGTATAATAAATAGTTTTATTAAATTGTTGGAAAAAGAAATTAAGATAAGGTCAAATTAAACAAAATCCATCCGTTTAAATTCCTTTATTAATAAATTTACAGAAATGTAATCCCTCTTATCTTCTTTACTAAGAAAACTACAAAATACTACTACTACTACCTTTAAATTTAAAAAACTTTAATAAAAAATAACTAATTAAATTAGTTGACTGATATTTATTGCCAAGGCACAAAATATATTGAAAATACTCATAAAGAATATTTTAATAGTTTATAAGTTGTTTTTTATAATTAAAGAAATTTAATTTAGTAATATTAAAAATACTAAATAAACTCGTATGTAATTTTTAAAATTTTTGTTAAATTTCTTAAGGAAAGTAGGTTAAAAGTTTTATGATGTTACAAGTAAAAAAGATAAATAAAGATAAGAAAATCAGTAGCTACACTACTGGCCATTAAAATTGCTACTCCAGGAAGAAATGCAGATAACAAAATGATATTTATTGGAGAAATATATTATACTAGAAATAACAAGTGATGAAATTTTCAAAAAATTTGGCTGGATAGATCCTGAGAAATCAGTAGTCAGAACAACCACCTCTGGCAGTACAACCACGCCTGGCATTGAGTCAAACAGAGATTGGATTGCATGTACAGGTACAGATGCCCATGCAGCTTCAACACGATGCCACAGTTCATTAACCGTAGTAACTGGCGTTTAGTGACGAGCCAATCGCTCGGCAACCATTGACGAGACGTTTTCTATTGGTGAAAAATCTGGAGAACGTGCTGGCCAGGGCAACAGCCGAACATGTTCCGTATCAAGGAAGGTCCGTACAATATCGGCAACATGCGGTCGGGCATTATCCTGCTGAAACGTAGGGTTTCGCTGGGCTCGAATAATGGGTAGAGCTACGGGTCGTAACATACCAGAAATGTAACGTGCACTGTTCAAAGCACCGTCAATGCGAACAAGAGGCGACCGAGACATGTATCCTAAGGCACCCCATGCCATCACGCCAGGTGATGGGCCAGTTTGACGATGACGAATGCACGCTGCCAGTGTGCGTTCACCACGATGCCGCCAAACACAGATGCGACCGTCATGATGCTGTACACAGAACCTGGATTCATCTGAAAAGATGACGTCTCGCCATTCGTGCGCCCAGGTTCGTCGTTGATGACACCATTGAAGGCGCTCTTGTCTATGACACAGCATCAAGGGAAACCACAGCCATGGTCTCCGAGCTGAGAGTCCATGCTGCTGCAAACGTCGTCGAACTGTTCGTGCAGACACTTGTTGTCTTCCAAACGACCCCGTTTCTTGACTCACGGCTCGCGACGTGGTTGCACGATCCATTACGGCCATGTGGATAATATGCCTGTCTTCTCGGCTGCTAGTGATAGGTGGCCGTTGAGATACCGCGTGGCGTTCCGTATTACCGTCCTGAACCCATCGATTCCATATTCTGCTAATAGTCATTGGATCTCGACCGACGCGAACAGCAATACTGCGATAAGATAAACCACAATCCCAGTATGCTAAATTCGACCTTTATCAAAGTCAGAAACGTGCTGGTACGCATTTCTCCTTCTTACACGAGGCATCACTCAAACTTTTCACCAGGCCACAACGTTCAAATGCAATTTGTGTATGAGGAACCGGCTGAACATTTTCCTTATTTAAACACAATGTAGGTGTCGCTAGTGGCGCCTGCTTTGTCTGAATGCGCTGAAAAGCTAATCATTTGCATATCACAGCACCTTCTTCCTTTCGTATAAATTTCACGTCTGTAGCATGTCGCCTTCTTGGTGTAGCAATTTTAATGGCCAGTAGTGTAGTTAATTTTTCCAAATGAAATAACCATGATTCACTGTTTAATAAATTCTTGCAAATTTTAATAAACAAATTCCATATACAGTTTTATTTAAGCAATTTATTCAAAAGAATAAAAAGCTAATAATGTTGCATACGTTCTAATTTCATAAGCATATAGAAAATTTTTTAATAATTTTAAACATCAAATTAACATATTTCTTGATTTTTCCAGATTCAATAAGAATTTTCTTTTCAAAATGGGTTTTGAGTGATTTTCTTTGCTGAAAAAGAAATTTTACATTAAATGCACAGCATTTGAATCATAAATAAATTAAAATTTTAATAAATTAAACAATGCAAAAATTTAAAATTCGGCATGCAACAAACCATTTATAAAAATTAATTTATTTCATTTATTAGCATATGGACTTTGATTATTACTGAATTCAAAAGAAAAATAAATATCAAAGCTGCTCAATATCAATTCTAATGAAAAAGGACATGCAACACCCTTACATTTAATATTTTACATTTCACATAATTTTATGATAAATATTTCTAAAATTTTACTGAGAGTTCCATTCATGTGAAAGCAAACTATGTACGATTTGAAAAATATAGATAAAATGACGATAGTTGAAAAGTGTCTGAAATATTCTGTCAAGCATGCCAAATAATCTTTTATCATGTTTGTCGGGTCCCAAGAATGTAATCTGCTTAATAGTCTGTGGCATCTAGCTTCTCATTCTTTTAACAAAAAATCAACACTTTACGGAGCTTACGATAACTTTACTAAGCTTACCTCATGATATTATGATATGGAATTTTTATATTAAAAAGTAATTCATAACTTGAATTTTATTTTAATATATACAAAACTCATTCCATTATTTTGGTAACCATTTGTATACATAAAAATAATTCTTTAACAACATATACATTTTTAATTCAAAAAGATAAACTTACTGTTATTATTACAGAGGCAATTTTCTGCATAATTAGTATTTTTTCTTATCCAGTTATAGAAAGATGACACTCGGGTGTAAACAACAGGTTTGTGCTCACATTCAATCCCATATGAACTAATTCCGATCAAAAGATATGTTTCTTCATATACTATAAATAATGGACCACCAGAATCACCCTGTGTAAAAAACCAAAAGATTAAATTCATCATGACGTATTCTCACAGAAATAAATTATTTGTATTAACTACATATCACATCAATTTACACTCCTGAAATTGTATAATAAAAAAAATATTTATATTCAAGAAAATAATTTTCTTATGTATTTTCTTAAAATAAGAAATGAAAAAAATAAATTTAGTATTTATCTTCCAAGAAAATATATAAATGTTTAATATATATAAAAATATTAAATTTAGGGCAACGAGTACAGGTATTGAAAAATGTCATATGTTGACAATAATAAAGAGAAAGTCTAGATTTAATATTATATAAGCCGTATGAGAATTATTGCTCATACATTGAATTTTTTCAAGGTTTATAAATTTAAGTATTTTGAACAGTCAAAAATGCTTATTATTGTTACATATCTCTTTAAAAATCCTATATCAATAAATTGTTTAAAAATTATTACAGTAAGGATTACAACGTGTTATCATCGAATTGACTTTTACAATTATGTTATCTAGAAAATTTGTTAAGTAGTCTGTAATTTGCATCTATTACTCATAAGAAAAAGTTGCAATTAAAATAAAAGGAAATATGTTATAATTAAATATGAAGTAGCAATGAATTATTGTTTATTTCAACATAAAAGTTTTTCAATCCCAAAATCAAAGAATTGCATGATTCAAAAACAAATGGCAATTTTATTTCCACGCTAACCTTGAAAAAGCATTTAGCAAGAGTTCAAATGTAAAAGATTGAATCGAAAGGAAAGAAGTATAAATTATTTTTAATTTGATCCTACAATTTGAAAATCTTGAAGTATACTTTTCTATGGAGAATTAAACTTGTTGCACTTAATAAGTGACATGCTAAACACATAAAATTTTCTCGGTACGAAAAAAATGTTGCGTAAAAGAAAAAGATGTATGATATCAAATGGCATTAATGTATTTCTATAAAATAAGTGGCAGTAACTACATCTACAATTTCTACATCTGCTTCAGCACAACACCAAGAAATTGTGCTGTAGGTTTCTCATACACAAATTGTATTTCAATTTTATTGTCTGATTTAAAGTCGTTATAATAACTGGTATGAGAATCATATGAAAATCGTATGAAAAAATAGTTATCAGAAAGTTTTTGACTTTGATAAGAACCAAATTATAGCCTACGAGAATTGCGATTTACCATTTAGCAGTAATCTGTTCCTGTCCCTTGAAATCCTATGACAATCTGCTAAATATGTAATCGATAGGTTCAAGACTGTCATACTTAATGTCATGGAAACCTGTTATCATTAACACCCGATACCACAAACATATAACCACATTATCATAATCGATTGCCACTTCGTTAACTTTGAGTCAAGAAATGTGATTTGCAAGATCACAAGCATCTTCATAAATGGTAGGACGTCGTTCACTGCAGTACAAATTGCCATTTATAGATCATGACTTCGAGTAAATTTGATGTTTTATCGCAGAAAAAACCTTCAATGATTTTATCAATGGAGAAATCAGAAATGGCGTGACGTCATGATTTTAGTCAAGTCCCGGTAGGATTTTTAGTCATGTTTTTAGTTTATGTTTATACATATAAATGATATTTGTGTTAGGGACATCATGGAGAATGCACTATTGCCAGTGTACATTGATTGCATTTTGAATTAAAACTTTATATATTTTTTATTTTAAGGCTTGTGACTTTATTTATCAATGGTCGCCAAATTGTTTGACCTCATGGACCAGTAAATTCATAATTTAAATCGCACGGACCACTAACAGGATTTTGTTAGAAACGCTAACAAATGCACGCTTTGTTAGCGACGCTATTATACGGTATTTGAACTCCTTTTAACGTTGCATAACCTCAGGATATTGAACAACTGCATATTAATGATATTTTACAGACTTTTCTTGGAGGAGAAAATAATTCAACTGCTGTCTTGGCTTCCATGTTCTCCTCATTTCCTACCAATAGAAAACATTTGGAGAATATCTCCTTACCATATGCTTGCCAATATGTTAGATGGCATCATGTTAAGACTACATGAGCCATTGTATTCACAAATTCCATTCATTCTTTATTTTATCCAATGCCTAGTCATATATGTGATATTACTGCTACCGCGAAAATAGTTATTTTTGGTACTGATTTCTCAATATTTTAAATTCCAAATTTCTTAAAATAGAAATTTTATATTTATATATTATATTTGTTCAATAAGCATAATTTTGAAATTTGTATTCGTATATTAAAGCAATTAATTGTGACGAACATAGTACGCTATGATAAAATAAGATATTATACTTTTTGATTTTTTTTTGGCTTTTATCATCTATAAAAATCAATATCAAGAAATGCATAAAAATTTTAGGTTATAAAATAACACCATGTGAAATGTTTTCATGGAAATTTAGTTAGTTTAGTTGAAATTAAATATTAGTTAAAATTAAATATTTGTGTGTGTGTGTGTGTGTGGTATTATCTTATAAATATTCTCTTAAATTAACTCAATACAAAGTTAAATAAATTATTCTTTTTGATAGTAATTCCAAGACACATATAGTGGCTTTGCTTTAGATCGCATTGTGTTTTGCACTAAGTAATTTTTATAATCTCCTTAATGCTATTAATTATGAGTTTAAAGAGACTTATAATGTGATTAATTGTAATTTTTCATCTACGCTAAATAAATTAATCTTCTAGAATTACTTTACAAGAGGATGATTTCGCTCCTCCAGCGCATATGGTTTCATCTGTTATATTTGGCATTGAACAATTTTCATTAAAATGAATTGGTACTTTAGCTTCCATCAAAACTTCACTGAAAGAATCTAAAAAACAAAATTATCATCATTTCAATTTAGCAATAGAGATTTAATTAAATTTTGTATTATACCAGTCCTGTAAAAATTATATTATATTATTTATAATTACATCAGATATCGCATTTGTTTGCATGGGTTTAATATTAAATAAGGTAAGAAATGAAAATTAATATATACGAAAGAAGCATAAGTTAAATACTTTACACTTACCATTATTCATTGTTCCCCATCCAGCAATAATACCTTCTACGGATTTATGATCTGTAATTTTAAGCTGTGATAAACATATTGGGCGGACTGCATCTGAAAATTCCGTTTTATTTGAAAACTTAATCAATGCAATATCTGCTTCTCTTTCACTTGTATACCGCAAAGGATGGATCATAATTTCTGCAGCTTGAAAAGTTGTAAGTGGTAGCTTTGGATTGTGAACTCCTATTCCAAATTTTAGTGGGCAAGTTGAATTCTCGTCAAATGTAAATATTGTGGGATATTCTTTTGGACTATTTTCACTGATAATACATTCAGGCCTAAAAAGTTATTTTAAAATGTTAAAGTTGTTAATGTCATTTTTATTTCAAATTATAAAATATTTTTATAAATTTGGAGTGACAGAAATATTTTTTTCCACAAAAGTTCTTGAATGATGGGTTTCGAACGTTTGATAATTTTTTTAAATTCGTACAAAGGATTAACATGATAAAAATAGTATACTTGAACCTAAGGATAATTTTAGTATAATGTAACTCTCTTCTATTATCATAATGCTTTAAAAGTAGGTAGTTCATATTTTTCAGGAATCATCCCTTATTGAACTACCATAACATATGTTTAAGCCTTAATTTATGTTCCTTAAAGCTCGAAGGTGTCGGATATACGAGTCTTTTAGTTCATATTTTTGTACTTAAATAGTTACGCCCAGTTTTGTGGTAACCTGATTAGTGGTCAACGTGACAGACTGCGGATAAAGAGGTTCTGGGTTTAAATCCCCTTTCAGGTACGGATGTACTTTCTCTTTCTCCTACCTTTTTCTTTACCTTGTATGAAAATGGGTTGGAAATGGTTGCCCACCCAATAAAACGGTATCTATATGGCATGTGTGTAAAGATATTAAAGTCATTTTTAACATCTTTACACACATGCCATAGATACAGTGTGTGTATAGTGTGTACTAAGGAAATCGGACTCCACACCAAATTATGGTTCAGTTGGAAAAGTAAAGCAGTGCACCCCATATTGCCAGCCTAGCTGGTGCAAGATAACAACATCAACAGCTCAAAACCTTTTTATAAAAATGTTTGTTACACCTGTATATATTCGTTGTCAATTATACCACAATATTTATTTTACTTTTCAGAATATTATTAAAATATTACGTATATTCATTATTACCCCAAACCTACTACATATTGAAAGCTAGTTATAGACATTTTACCAAAATGAATGATTTCTTTCCATCAGAAACTTTTTTTCTTCATTGATTTAAATTTCCATCGGTGAGTTTCTTTTCAATAAATCTAATTAAAGTGACTCAATATTGATTAACATATCGAATTTTCCACAGCTCATTCGTGTACACCAAGATAATTTTTATGCATCAAAATACTTACAAACAATGCGCTGCAGTTAAAGCATATTGGTTACTTATTAAACTTGCCCCACATCGAAATCCTAAAGATTCGTGGAAAACTGTTATCTGAAAATTAAAAAAATAATAGTTTCATAAAGTAATTTTTATAAAGTTATATCAGTCAATTTTTAAAAATAAAAACCTGAATTATTAAAATATTTCAATAGTTTATCTAGATTGTAAGTAAATTTTAAATAATATTATAATTTTATATAATAGATTTAATAGGAAATTTTTGTTTATCTTAACTAATTTGTATGCGTGTTCATATTCTTAAAAGCATTTCTTAAATTTCGAATCTATTTATTTGATGCATAATTATTTATAAAAGATTTTAAATGAATTCTGAATCCAATATAAAAATATTTTTAAATTAAAATTAAGCTTTTAATTTCACTTAAACTCGGGAATATCTAGTTACAAGAAAACTCAAATCAACTATCATTTTTTAACTTCGATATTAAATATGAATTATATGAATGAATTAGAATCTAATAACTTATAAAAAATATTTTGCTACAAGTAACACGTAAATATACTAGAAAACTGAATTTCAAATGGATTATAGAAATATAAATTTATTTCCTTTAAAAACAAATAACTTTTGCGTAAAAAGAATATTTTTTGGCATAAAAAAAATCAGAATTTTTTTATTCATCATAAGAAAAATATATCTTCTGTTTTTGTAAAACAATTTAACCATTGTCTATATTACTCTTCATATTTGCATAGAATTTCATGCACTTTTAAGCTATTTTTGCTTCAAAATTAAAAATGATACCAGAAAAATTATCCGAATTCATGGGACCACCCTAACCATGACTAAGCTATGTTTAATTGATTATTCATTATTAATTTAAATAACAATAATAATAACTCTATTATTTAAAGTAATAATAATTTTTATAAAAATAATTTTACAATCATGTAATAGACTTTTCGAGCAATTCTAGTTTTATACATTTTTATTTTATTATAAGAGCGGTTATATAAACCGTAAAATATATGGCACTTCTGAGTTCTGCTATTTTTGCCAATAAAACAAAATAAACTAATGAGTTTTAACAATTTTGTATGTATGTATATATATATTACAAAGTTTTCATATTTAATCCTTAAAACGAAATTTATTCAGTTAAATATACACTTGTAAAGACTCTGATCTAATAATACTATCAGAAATAGCTTTTCTATATATTCATTGAAAAACTAATTTTCAACTTATATATTTCATTAAAATTGGTTACCTTGAAATGCAATATTTAATTATTTAATAGTTTCCTGAAAGTTATAAATATATAATAGTCTTTTAGCAAAAATTATTTATTTGTTCTCAAAAATGTATCCTAAAATTTGGAACAGGTTGAAATTTCTCTGTAAATATATAGTTTGATTAAGATTGTATATTAACATCAATATTTAAATTTTATATGTAAAATAATTAAAAAACTATAAATACCTTACATAAAATATTTTGATAAGCTTTAATACCAATGACTTTTATGAGAAATTGGGTAACCTTTAGCTTATAGAATTTCAACATATCGCTTATCAGTGCTTTAAACTTAACATAAACATCTACTTTTTTTAAACGTTCTGGAACGCTTCTTACTTGCTCAAATACTGTTTCATATTGTTACAAAAATTAATTGTTATGATTTAAGAATACTTCAAATAAATTTTACCAGAAAGCACTCTAAGATTTTCACTTCTGTTTTCGATACTGTACATTAAGCATTAATGTGGCAATTTAATTAATGTGACAATTTAAGTGTTATTATGACAATTCTGTTATTACTTACCATCCAAGGATAGTTATTTTTAGGAGTCACTTCATGTCCATTAATAATCGAATCTGATATTGGCTCTAACCCTAAGAAATTACAGTTATTATTCTAGCAGTTTTTAATTATAATTATAAAATATTTAAAAGTATCATAATATTGGTTGCAAATATTGATTTTACTATTTGTTGATAAGTGCATTCATTTTCATGAAAACTGCATGTAAAACAATTTTTTTTCACAATTATCATGCTTCTATTTTGAGAATTGCAATTAAATCAAATTTTTGTTTATAAAATCACATTTGTATTCGTCATTCTTTTCCTCTTGAAGAATAACATATTAGATTTGTTATTTTAACATTTAATTGTCATTTTATATTAATTTTATTTAGCTTAAACTATCATCAATAGCTTAATTAACATGTCTGTCGACTAGGTCAATCCTTTAGATTAGCAATTAGTCCATCTCAGATGTTAATGCTAAAGATAGTCAAATATGATGATCAGCGCAAAATCGTGATTATCGAGGCTTAAACGAATATTTAGGAATCGTTATATTAAAAAAAAAAAAAAACTTTTGTCAAAACACCTCACAAACAATATTTCGTTTTAAATATTTTTTTATTTTGCTAAATATATGAATAAAGTGATTAATGTTACAGAAACATCCCATGGAATTATAATTCATGTTCATTTTCGAAATTATTTTTTAGTTGAATTCTTTATAAGTTAGTTATATATGAAAAACTTAATAAATATTTTAAATCCTTCTTTAATACTTCTTATTAATCGAAAACTAAAATTTGTATTTTACTTTTATCTAAACCAGTTGAGAAATGTAATATTTTATACAATTTGAGTACGAAGTATTTATCAGTCACCGAAAGCAAAATTTTGTATTTCTTTTGAATAAACATTTCTATTTATTGTTGAACATTATTCTGTAACAAGAAATTTTACAATCGAAAACTATTTGAACTATTTTTATATATTTCAAATAACTTTTTATAATCCCTGTATTTAATTACAGATTTTTTTCTGAAATATAATAAATGAAAAATTTTTTCTTAAAGAAATCTTTAATTTTGAGAGAGTAACTTAAATCATTAAAACAAAACAAATAAATTTTATGTTAAATCTATTTCATGAACATTTAATTTTGAAATCCAGAAATACATCAGAAACACAAACGTGGCTTAAAAATAATTAACATAGTTTGAGTGTATTCACTTTTTAAAGAAAATAGACAATATTAAGCAGTTTTGGTTAAAATTGTTTTAAGTAATATATCATATTTAAATTAAACAAGAAATATGACATACGAAAATTACTGAAAAAATTGTTTCTCTAACCAACATGAGCAATATATTGAAAAATTTAAATTTCATAATAAAAAATAATATATTCCTTTGTCATAAAACTCCTTGAAATGTTCTACATAAAAGTAAAAAAGATAAATGACTTTAAATTAACGTTTTAAGAAAAGGAAATCATTCTAATACCTATACAATTTAAATACTATTTGTATTATTACAAAAGTTCGTGAAAATATTTGCATTATTTTAGAGACGACTTATTAATATGGTACATCAAACTTCTTTTAAAGTAATAGCAAAAATGAACTAAGTAATAGAAAAATTGTTATCTTAAAGAATATGAAGTGTTAAAATTTGGGAAATAAAAATTTGTTCAGTAAAAATTTAAATAAACTTTGGAAATTCACAGTTTCACACTTTGTATTTATAACGCAAGTATTTCTAACAAAATATGTATTATTGTATAAATCGAATTTTAAAAAAAATTTGAATTAGCGCCAATTTAAGTGCTTAATTCTTCTAATGTTAAGTTCTTTAGCTAATTGATTTTAACTTAAAACGAATTAAAAATCCTGTTAACATTTTCTCTGTATTTATGGACAAGATCTTCTAATTATTTTATCCAATTAGAGAGAGATAATTTTTTAATCTAGGGAAAACTTTAATACTTAATATAAAAAATAAGCTTTAATAGGTTTTATGCGATGAAAAAATCGCAAAAAGCACAAATAATACCAACTTGAAATTTTCTTTTGCTTATTGTTTACAGGAATAAATAATTTTCTTTAATTTACTTTAAAACCACTCACCCGTTCCTTTCTTTAGAAAATAGAAAAATAGCATAAAACAAGTGCAAAATATTTTCATTTCTAATAACTATACTAAGACGAGGGATTGAAAAAGAATTAAAAAATATTTTTGCCTTTTAGTTTTATATGACACTTATTAAGATTTTTGATTATGCAAGAAAGTATTATGTAAATTTTATTACAATGGAAATAGGAAACAAAAATTTTGATGACTTATGCAAAAGAATTTATTTAAAACAATGATGAATAAATTAAAATTACAAAATTTTTCTCGTTCAATAAATTTGTAATCATGGTAAAAACAAAAAAAATAATAATCAATGTAGTAAACAAGTGAATTCTATTAAGTTTTTGTAAAATTTTACTATTTTATTCATTTTGATTCATTATGAAAATAGTATATCATAATAACTGTTAAAATATCTATGTAAAAATTTTATATATAATAAAATATTTTCATGAATATGTTTACAGAATGGAAAGAAAATAAATTTATTAGTTTAATGCCTTAAACAAACGAATTAAGAATTTACTTTCAATAAATTTCTTATAATAAATATTTTTATTTTTCTTCTATTCAATAGAAAAATAGTAACATTTCAACAGGTTTAAGCTAATTATCATTTCATTAATACAAATAAAGCAGAATGCTTTATGTAAGTTTATAACTTAAAAAATATAATCAAAGCTTTTGATCATTAATATTTTTTAGGACTTGTAATTCAGTTTTTTGCAGCCATTTTTTTTATTAAATCCTTTAAAAAGGTACTTATAAGAAATTTCTTCCTAAAATAATTTTTCGTGCTGAAAAAGCTGCTATTGTAAAGGCTTACCTGCTTTAAATGTTTTCATAAATTTTAATAAGAAATTATCCAAAAAAGAGAAATCTTCAAATTAAGCTTTATAAGAATTAAAATTTCAAAATTAAAAGCAGCTTTTGAGTTTCAAATTTTAAACCTTACAGATTTATATTTTCCAATGATATCATCTTTAGTTTTGTAACTCTTTACTTTTATTCCTTTGATATTTAGTTTATATTTGATTCTTTTATATATTTCAAAGATTTGTTAAAAATAATATTTATAATTGAGAATTAATTTATTCAGTTAGTAATATTGAGTATGGCACGTAAAATTGGCCAATACTGTAGAATATTGCACTTTTTACAATTATTTGTGCAATTATTTGTGTGTTTTTACCTGTGCATAACGTTTTTGGCCATAAAATCCCCATATTCTATGAGACGACAGTGAACAGCAAACTTGGTTTAGGAATACTAGAGGAGTTTTATTTAAACGTTTATAACTTCCAGCAGGACAGTGCAACATGCCACTGATCAGATTATGATTGTCCCATGTACGTAAGGTGTTTACAACTGAAAAAATGATCAGCAAAGGCTTGGGGTCTCCTCGGTCATTTACTTTGATTTTTACTTTTGGTGACTGTTAAAGAGAAGAGTATATGAAACACGAATCCACGCACCATTGAAGAACTCAAGATCAGAATCCAGGATGTCATCAATAGCATCACGCAAGAAACGACAAGAGTATATATAATTCTCCCCAAGTTTGCTAACATATGTTGTGAAGGGGATGGAGGGGATTTCCAGCACCTACATTGCAATGGGGTAATTATTTAATATTTTACATTTTTTTTATGCCGCATCTTTACAGGCCACTTTTTTTGTAGCACTGTTACTTATTATTTATTACCATTTTTCTTCATAAATTTTGAAACCGACCCAATTTTTTTTTTATTAAAATAATAAATTATTCATTTCAATTCTTTTCAATCCTTTAAATGTTATTTCAAATTCCATCTAATTCAATCAAGAGTTTTGGTTTTGTAAATCTAAGTAAATATCTCATCAAAGTTTTATAAAATGAATCATTCATTAAATGGAACAATTACTGCTGTCGAATCAAGAATAATTTACATGGAAACTTATAAACAAAATGAAAGTTGCTTATAATATTTAAAACTGTACATTTTTGGTATTAATTATATTACGCCAACTGTGCCTATTGATTTTGTATCGCTCATTATTAAAAATATTTCAGAAAGATGATAAATGTGTTTATTTAATTCTAGAGAATAAATATTTTATCAAAAAATATATTTATAGAATATAAGTGCTTATAATTACAGAGATAGTTGTGTGTAAACTTTTAACACACAATAGTTAGCAAAAGTATAAATCTCGTACTTTTAAAAAACAAAAAACTTTAAATATACTCGTTTCAGTAAATTATATTTCTGCGTTATTGATTTAAAATTTTTAAATGTATGTCAAGTAACAGTTTTATTAAATTATTTTCTCTCAATTTCTTACATAAAATTTTAATTAGACTCGAATTTCCTTAAATTCAGCATTAGTTGCTTAACTTCATAATTTATATTAATTGCAAGAATTTTGTTAATTAGTTTATACGTTTAATGTATAAAGATGAAGGCATTTTTTAATTCCTCAAATGTACATTTCCCCAAAAATACATGTTATAATCTTTTAATGGCTGGAAATAAAGTTGCAATTTGGTGAGAAAAATATGAAAAATTAAAAAAAGGAATGAGGAGAAAAATTATAAACTGTAAAAATAATTTTAATTAATAGCATCATTGTTTTTAGCAAAACAGTCATCTTACTTATGTTTAATAACAATAAATTTTGGGTGAATTTAACCAACTAAGGAGAAATATTTTTTTGAAAATCAAAAATATTAATAAAATATTTTACTTAATATTCTTTGTTTCCCTTATTGCAGTTAATGAAGATTTTTAATTACCTCCAAATTAAAAAATTGAATAATTTATTTTCTCGAAGATTTTATTCAAATATAAACAACACTACTACATCAAAAGTATTTTCACCTATTTTCAAGTTAAATTCATTTTAATATAAAAAAAAATTAAAATTCATTTCGAATACATAAATTCATATAAAAATATCATTTCCAAAATATGCAGAAATAAGTTTAAGTTTTCATAACAATATTCAAATATATATCCTAAAGAATATCAATTGCAAGAACAAAAAACATTTTAACGATATATTTTGTAAATTCAAATGAGAAAAAAAAAAACAAAATATTTATAATAGCAATAACTTTATAATAAAACTGCAAGTATTATGGTACCATAAGTCAGTATTTTAATGGGAATAAATAAGAACAATAGAAATCATTATAATTGTGAAGTACAGCAAGTGATATTTGGTATATATTTGTAATCAATTGATAGTTGTCTTTCTTGACATTTCGCTAAATTTGTTAGAAAACATCTGTTAGTCATTGAAATTTATTTCAATTTCCTAAAAGAATTACTCATAGAAAAAATTTATATTGTTCCAGTCCCAGAAGTAATTTTGTTTACATAGATTGTGAAACTGTGTAAAGCCATATTGCATTATAATAAATTTATTAAAAATTATTAAATATAGATAGAAAAGCTTAATTTATTTTTATATTTTACTTTTTAATCATCTTTTTTTATATTTATATCACTACAATGCATCTCAATATGTTTTTGTCTTGTGTAGTTTTAGCAGTATTAATTTATTATAAGGAAATTCAAGCAAGTAAGTTATTCTTTATGTACTAAGTTGAGTTAAATATTATAAATTTTATAATCTAAGTTGAGTTAAATATTATAAATTAAGTGCTCTAAATTAATTGCACATATTTTATATTAATTACAAAAATTATTTTAATTAATTTATACGTTTAGTTAAGATGAAGACATTTTTTTCCCGAAAATGCATTTTCGCAAACATACATGTCATGATATGTTAATGGATGGCAAGGGAATATTAAATTCAAGAGGGAAACTTAAAAAATTAATAAAGGGAATAATGAGAAACATTAATAGAGCTCTAAAAATAATTTTAACTAATCGCATTATTTTTTGAGCAAATAATCTTTTTCATACATAAAATACTTTTTCAACATATAAATAACTTAATTATTATGTGATAAAATCTTAATTTCTAAAATATCATGAAATTTGTGTGTTTAAAAGTTAAATTTTAGAAATGAGACATATACTTGAATTTATTTTACTATTGTTTATAAACTATACGGAAATTAATGAAAATATAGATTATAATAACAGTATTGAGAGAAAGAGGCGAAGGATATATCCCCAGATAACGAAGCTGAATAACTAAAATATATATCTCCCAATCTGATAGACTTGAATTATTTTGACTCTAATACAGATCAGTTTTGATAAATCTTTTAACGTTTGTATGAGCAATTAGATTTTGAAGCCGTCATATGATGTATAGCTTGATAAAATAATTCTTAATGAAATATTAAATTGTTTAATTTTTTTTCCAGTTTAATTCATCATTCTAACGATATTCCTTATAATTATTATCATTCATACTAGCACTTTTAACTAGTAAATATATTTTTTTAATTTAAATATATTTTCAAAATTTCTCACCATTATAATTTATTTTTATTTTTTATTGCATTTTTTAAGTGATTATTTATAATAAGATGCAAGATTTAGGGGTTGTGGTACCATTTAAAATTTTAACTAATTTGGAGTTGATGAGAAATTACAGAATTTTTTATAGTCATTTTCCCTAAGCATGATACTTTTACTGATGTGACTTTTATACTAGAAATTACAGTACATTATAATAGTTGACACAAATGATTTTAAAAAAATTAAAATACGGAAATTTTATATTATTTAGCTCCTACTTCAGATCCAAATGTTGATAGTCAAGAAGTAATTCGAAAATATCCATGGGTGGTAAGTAAAAAGTTTAAGGTAAATAAACATATACTATTAACAATTAAGACATCTTAAAAGCAATGGTGAATTGAAGCAAAGTCATTAAATATAATACAAAACATCTTCTCATCTCAGTCATTAAATATAATCTTAAGCACTTTCTTAATTAAATCAATATCCAATTTTTTTCTTTGGTTAATTTCTCATATATTTGATTCAGTCAATGTATTTGAAGTAAAAAAATGAAATGAAGTTCAAGATTTCTATAAAATTGGAACTTAAATTATTTACTAAATTATATTCAATTGAATACTTTTTTATTTAAAATCAGATTCTGTTTAATCATATTTCCAGAATCATCATCTGTCTACTATAATTAATTGTATTATGAAATTAAATGTAAAAAAAATATTGCAAAAATTATAATTTAAAGTTAATTATTATGTAATTACTTTTAATTAATAAGAATTAAAGTAGCCAATGTTTGTCGAGTAAGAACTCCAAGAGGGAGATAGTTATAGAAGATTGGAACTCTCCTTAATTCTGATAAATCATTCCTTTCTGAAACATGCCTTTTCAAAATGTATATTTATAGAAAAAATATAAATATATTTATAGAAAAATAAACTTCTTATATCAGTAGACAATTATTTATCACCATTAAAAAAAGGCGCTTTGTTTTGCAAAGCTGAAAAATGTCTAGAGTTTTCTTTGTCGTTAAATGAAATACTGAATTTAAATTCGCAAGATGAAGATATAGATTTCCGATAAGAAAAAGAAGGTTGACTTTATTGAAAATGTTGTATTCTCAATCATTTAAAAAGTCTAGAAACAATGAAAATGACGTTTTCTTTCTCGTAACTTTACAAAAGTACTTCATCTTCTAGAATAATGTGAAATTCAAGAATAAGATTTAAACATAGTTTTATGCAGTTTGATAGTTCTGAGAAACTA
The DNA here is from genome assembly GCA_026290005.1 of Latrodectus geometricus. Lineage (NCBI taxonomy): Eukaryota > Metazoa > Arthropoda > Arachnida > Araneae > Theridiidae > Latrodectus > Latrodectus geometricus. The sequence continues at coordinate 3,294 of JAPDSC010081772.1, read as the reverse complement.
TTGATTTCTACAAACTTTAATTTTTTAAGTTTTATGCAGAAAATAATTGGTTACTTGAAAATAATGGCAAAATAATATAATTCAGTGACTGATTGGAGCAATAGTCTATCATTTCTATTAGCAATCTGTTATCTTTAGTACAAACCAAGTTTAATTGGCAACATATGCTTCATTAGTCCACCACAATATCAGTTTCAACAACTACTCATAGCAATGAGAAATCAATTTGATTAAATCCTCATTGCAGTGAGTACTGATAAAACTAATTAAACATATGCAATATATTTTGGAGTAAGCATTGATAGATTAAAGAGTTGCAGTGGACCTAATATTCAAGCACACAAGTCATTATCACCAGTAAATATAGCTGAAATTTTTCTATTCGAAGAGCTCACTTTTTGACCAAGAAAAGAGCTAAAAGAGTGAAATGTTTCTTGATTTCGTCCATTATCTTCGCGTATGACTCTTTTTATATATGGATTAAATATTAATTTATATAGGTTGAGTGTATGTGAGAGAGAGAGAGAGAGAGATGTACGGCAACTTTATGATGAAGGTTCCAGAAATGTTCTTAAAATTTTCATTCTAGAACTATTTAATGTTTGATCATGTATTTTAGTTATATTAATATTTTCAACTATTTATGTGAATATTCGTACCTACATTTTCAAGTTTAAATTAAAATTAAATATATAGTTATTGATCTTAAGAAACATTTTTACAAATAGAAAGGCTTTTAGAATTACATCAAAATAATTTAATAGCATCAAATCCTAATCCTTCTTCATATGCTACTTTGATGAAACTTAGACTATATTAAGGATGAAATATAAAAAGCTTGGCTTCGATATTATTTGTGTCTCTTAAATATATAGTTTTCCTTTTCTTTAATTTCTTAGTTTATAAACCAATATTTTACAGTTTATATTATTTACATTTGTCTTATGTAGGAACCTTTTTCCTCATTCCATAGTGCTTTATTTCAGCAGTCATTTTGGAATTTTTTTCAGTTTTATCTATCCAAATCTATTCCCAATCGTCTTCCCGAAAAATTAAGGTCGTAAAGTTAAAATGTAATATGATAACTGGGATAAAAATTGATTATATCAATTTAAACTTCTTCTTCAGGTTGCTCTTAATATCAAGAGAAAAGGGTCTTACTGTGCTGGTATTTCGATAAGTAAAAATTATGTTTTAACAGCTGCCCATTGTGTGTAAGTATAAAAAACATGCTGATTTTTCGTATCAAGTTCAGTAAATAAAATTGTATGAAAATGGTAAAAATTTATGGTCACGCTTGGTGACTTTTTGAAAATTTCGCCATTTTGCATAAGCGAGATTTAAAAAGAAACAAAATATTGGAAAATATTGCCTATGTGAAAAAAATGGGTTGCCAGAAAATGTTATTTATCGCCAAACTTATCCCCTTGGCGAAAAATTGCACCAAGGGTGACCATACAGTAAATCTGATCCTTTAAAATAAAAATGATTAATTATAAATTATAGAATTAATAATTGATATAAAAAAGCCTCTTAACATTTGTACTCTTGTTTATAGAATAAGAAATTTTTAATATTCATTAATTCTAAAATAAATATTTGAACAGAGAAAAAATTATCACTAACACTACTGGCCAACTGAGAGAGAACATTACAGCGAAGACTGGAATTATACCTGTATCATTAATTGAAATCGTCATTCTCAGTATAAACTTCTCTGATAGAATACATTACCCTGAAAAAATTAAAATCCACCCTGAATACTTCATTGAAGATGAATTCCAGATCTTTGCAGACATTGCTCTCATCAAACTTTCGGAACCAGTGCAATTTTCTAAAGACATTAATTTCATCTGTTTAGCTCAGAGTATGAATCCAGATAAAGTTCCCGTGGAAGCTAATATTGTAGGACATGGTAATACAGAACAAGGTAAGATGCAACTTACTTTTAAAAGCAATTTACTAAATTTTTGAGAATCCCCATTGTAGATAATATTTCAAAAATCGGTTAGGAATATTTTTCTGTAGATTTGTTAAAATCAAGCAGTTTATTTATTATTTTTTTTTGGTATCAATATGTAAAAAAAATATCATTTCTTAAATCAGTAATAAATTGGAGTATTTTATTAATAAATATTTTAAATGTATATCCCGTTTTCTGATATAGTTTTGAAATTGTTTTGCAAAATTCTCTTAATTTCATAGAATGTGACTCTTGAATCAGAAGAATAAATTCAATTTTAATTTCTCTTAAAAATTTCAAAATATTTTCATGAATTCTTTATTTTAAATTACCTTTGGAAAAAAATAAATTTTAAAAATCCAGTTACTATTTTTAAATTATAATGTTCTAGTAAAAAATATCAGCAAAAATATTTTGGCAACGTTACCATTTGTCAGAAACCCAATTTCAATAATGACGTCATTCATTGACGCATGATGTGTTTAATCTTTTTTTATTCTATAAGTGGATAATTTAAAATTTGCTTACATTATCCGAAAGAGTTTACTTGGTGAAGCTGTTTAAATGGATAAATGTTGCTAAAGGCACGTCTTAATTTTGAGTGTCTTTTTCCATAAATTATGTCATAAACTTTTCATAGAAGCTTATTCGCCTTCCGTGTCTCTATTTATCTCCCAGTTAACTTGTCTCCTGAAATCACCCTATGATTTTATACGGTGCAATTTTTTCGCTATTATATTGTCTATGTATTTTCAGTAACAAAATAGCTAATATACATTGTTTTGAATTAAAATTTCAAATAAACTTCAAGGCAAGCAAACTAAGAAACTTTTGTGGAAATACCTCAAAAATCATCATACATGCGTTTTATAAGATAGCATTATTATGTTAAAAAGCCAAGAAATGGTTTAAAATGCACAAAACAATTAGTAACGTTTGAAAATTAAAAAAACTCACGAGAAATGTTAGAAAAAAAAAACCATTATTTTTATATGAAATTCAAGGTTTTATTTACATCTTATTTGTGTAAGAAATGTAAAATCGCCACTAGAGGGCGAATGTGAGAAATGTAAAATCGCCACTAGAGGGCGATTACAAAAAAAACGAGACAGTTGATGTACGTGGACCGAGTACAAAAAAAACGAGACAGTTGATGTACGTGGACCGAGCGAGTCGGTCATAGAATGGAAAAGCGTCGCCATATTGAATAATAAATTTTGTTATTGGTTACTGAATTGCAGTTTTTTTTATTTAAAAACGTCCTGACATGGCTACGTGTAGAAGAAATTCCAGTAAGAAATTTATTTAGATGATACACGTAGCTAACATTT
>JAPDSC010081771.1:0-22594 GCA_026290005.1 Latrodectus geometricus | reverse complement strand
AAATTTTATAAAATATTACAAAATAATATATGGGTTTATAACATTTGGAACTATCCATGTACACAGGATTTACCTGAGTGAACAAATTATTTGGAATTGAAAAGAAAAATTTTATGAATAAATTTTAGTATAAAAAGTATGTCAAGAGAATGTAAAATCACACCTGACAACTTTGCAAGCTAACTTTCTACGTATCATTTAGATAACTAAGTTACAGTCTTATAAAATTTTAAAAATGCAACTACTGATAAATTAGTTTGTTAATATTCCGAAATACTATATTTGGTATTTCAATGTGATGAAAACATATTTTGTTAGAGAAGGATTGGATGATTTGGCATGTCATGGAAAGATAACATATCATTGTATTACTGTTGTCAGAAATATGAGTGAGTGTTGTCTTGCAAATAAACGCGGTCAAAAAACCTGTTAATTATCAGACTTCCTTTCAGCATTGTAAAGAGTAGTCAGCAGGCTCAATAAAACATTATTTCGACTGTTACATTAAAAGTTATAGTATCAAGCTACTCAATGAAAAATGCTAGATTAAACAATCGATGTATCTCTTCTTATTAATTCGTAGGTAATTGTCAGTACAACAAATGTTTTGTTTCTATGTTGTAATGATCATCACTAAAGTTTTATTTGAAGACCATAGTTTTTGCAATAAGACACTATCTTCAAATAATTTGAAGTCGATACCAAGCCAAATGATACAACTTGCAATGTAAACTAGTGGTAATTGTCTTAGGCTTTTTAATTTACAGAATTGTATTCTTTGATGATATTGTATCAATGTAAATTAGGAAATGATATCAACCAAATAATAGTCATAGGATTTATGTTGATATAATCTCACTGCAGATTTTTAATCATTTTGCATATTTTTTTACATTGAAACATACCATAACACTACACATTGTAACCGTGTTCTCTCATAATGAGATACATACAAGTGCCATCTTGTTTCGATCAATCCATTTTTTCGATGGTGAATCACTAATGTGATCACCTTCGAAATTCGAATTTATTTAAAACAAAAAGAAAACATCAAGATACATGTTTTATCAGATGAAATTATAATTTTATGATAAATAACATTAAATTAATCCTAATTAGGAACAACATTGAATTATGATGCTGAATTGCACTTCGAAGAAAATGACGCTCACTTCTGATAATAAAACTATGAAAGTCATTTATCAATATAGTCCAGTTTTAAACAATACTTTTCAAAGATGATGATTAGCTATCAATCAATGTATCATTGGAATTTTGGTGAACTTATTTTAAACGGAAGCTTCAATAGTTCAATGTCAAAGGAATTCAGTATCACAGAATCTCTACATGCAATACACATAATCATCAGAAATCCTTTGACAGCAAAAAGCATGAAGGAGTTATTTAATATTGGGCAAATGAATTGAAATTTATTAATCCTTATAATACAGATGAGCTGTTATAAGCAGCTAGAGTTAAATTGTATAAAAAATCTATGATTCATTTTTTTAAATATATTTTATCACTTAAAAAGGGATGATTTCTCCGCATGAAAGTCCATTTTCTTTAAAGATGATCACATAGTCCAGTAGAACTGCTTTAATAGTTCGTATCATATGCTAGATTTTTATTAATAGTTTGTAGCTATTACCATTTGCTGAAATCAAATGACAAATAACACATTAGTAATACATTATCATATTTTCTATTTGAAGTTATTTGGATATTAAAATCTAGGTTTCGTTTCAAATGTATCCGTGCTTTGTAAATGCATTGCTCTCTATATAATAGTTTATTTAAAAGTTTCAAGTTTCATTTTACTTTCATGATAATATAGCTGATATGTAAGTATTTAAAGAGCAAGTTTAATAATGTACATGCGCTGTTCTCCAAATACTAGTTTACTTAACGGTTTCTTCAAGTTTTATTTTAATTTCATGATAATATAGGCTGATATGTATGTATTTAAGTATCAAGTTTAATAATGTAAATGCACTGTTCTCTAAATACTAGTTAACTTAAAAGTTTCTTTATTTTATTTTCATGATAACATAGCCGTGATGTGTATGTATTTAAAGATCAAATACGATAATGTTAATATTTTATAAGAAATAGGATTATAATTAAATTAGAGTTAAAATTAAATAAAAAATATTTTATAAGAAATATGCACATGAAATAAGTAGTTTATTTTAGCTTCAGATGCTCATTAAAAGTCATTAAAACTTGTGAAATACATATTTGTGACAAACTGTCTTCACAGAGAAATGTATTTTATTTTTGTGTCTTCAGTTATTTAAAGAAATATAATTTACTAGTTTCAAGAAAGATTCTTTTTTTATAAATCATGGTTGTAAAAATCACATATTGTCTTTCATACCCTGAGAAAACGTTTTGATAATTTCACTTAATTTATAGGTTGCCTTCACAAGCTTTGTATCATCAATTATTAAACAATATACAGAAACCATGTTTTTTATATATTCTAGGAAATGTTAGAAGTTTTTCAGTATTTGTTTGTTCATTGGTTATCTAACGTAATAAATTTTTAATTGTGAACTATCATTAATCCGTATATATATATATATATATATATATATATATATATATATATATATATATTTATAAACCACTTTTTGTCCTCACAAGTATATAGATATGAAGAATTATTTTCTTAATTTATTCTTAGTTATGCTGACTAGTTCGGACAAAAAATGGTATTTTATTTAGTCCTATACAAATTTTAACTTTGAAAAAATCCTTTAAAAAGGAATTTAATAGTATGAATAAATATTATTAAAAATGAATTTAATTATGTATATAAATACTTCTGAAATCTGATATCCACAAATTAAATTAACTAAAACAAAATTGTGCTAATCTCATTTAAATAATTAATAATAATAAAAATATTTTGAATAGTTATTAGTGAAAATAATTTATTTAAAAAAAAAGAAATTTAAATTTACCTTTAGTAACTAATTAAATAAAGATTTAATTATAATTTTTATAAGAATATATAGTGCTTGGAAATAAAGCTTTAATATTTTTTTCACAAAAATGCCCTTCAAAGAAAAAATTAGCTATTGTTAACACTACTCGCATTTATTAAAAGTATTTTTAATATACGTATATTAATTAGTCAATTGTTTAATTTATATAAAATTTTAAATATATTTGAAAACGTTAAATTAATCAGTAAATAATTTTAAGATTCAGATAATTGATGATAAACAAATTATTTTTTCATTAACATAAAAATAAGAAAATAATAATAAATTTATTTTAATTGATATATGAAAGGAATTTAATAAAAGGTTACGTAAATCTTATATTTTTTATAAAAACTTTTGAATTTGAATCCCGCTATCAACTTTAATTCAAATTCTTTATGTTGTAATAATAATATAAAACGACAATAAATTTTAAGGATTATTAATTAAAATAAAAAATTTCAATTAAAGTAAAGATTACATCCTAAATTGAGGAGAAATAAAATTTTTTTCCAAAATACCACATAAATTTATTTAACATGACATCAAGAATATTTACTACTCTTAATGTTGAAATTTTATCTAGTGATTATATAATTTATATATTATGCTTAAATTAAAAAGTTAAATAAAATATGTAAGCATTTAAATTACAAATATCCAAAAATGTTATTTTAACGAGGTACTTTTTTATTACTGAATCCAATTTCTTTCTTTCATGGGAAAGATAATGATATTTAAAATAAGAGTTGTTTTCTATTTGTATAGAATAGTAGTCACTTTTTTAAAAAATTTACTTGAAAATATGGAATGATTATTATGTAGCCATGCTAAATTATTTTCTTGACTCGTTAAACCAATGAAATTACAATGAAATATACTTAATAAAATATGCCTTTTTAAAGGATAATATAATTTTAAACGTAGTTTTGTTGGTCTCTTGTAGTTTCTGTATAAAGTTTTGAATTAAGTCATTTAATGACTTTTATTCTATGATTCTGTAAGCTCAAGTTATAAGAAATAGTTGAAACCTTTTAATTTTTCATCATTGCAACTGTTCTTAAAATTTATAAGATTCAGGATCACTTAGACCCACAAACATTTTACTCTTTTATACATGTGAAGAAAATTGAAAAGTGAAGACAAAATGTATTCATTTTGAAAATTCTTTTAATTGGAGTAAAACATCATGCAACATCATGTGCATTAAATGTAAACATCAAAATATATTTATTAATATGTACAACATTTTAAGATACGTGAAATATTGTTAAATTATTGGAGATATTTTATCTCTTCATTATTTTCCTTTTTGTCCATAACAATTAAATCTTTTCAATAACATGAATGATTATTCTCAGCATTAATTTATGACAACAAATAATGATATTTAAATTCTTTAAGTTTATAAAAATCTTGAATTTAATCTTAAAATCTAAATATTAAAAGTTAACAAATTTTTAACATTACTGTTTTTAGTTCGGATTTTAAAAACATTAAAAAGCAAAAAATCCATCAAAATGTCAAAATTTTGTGTCTACATAGTTTTGAAAATTCATAAGCGCTTGCAATCTTTATATTATTTTCAAAGCAAAAAATGATTTATTTCAATGAATATTACTTTAAATTTAGTAGAAAAATTTTGCATATGGCTAATAAGTTTTACCTTCATTCAGTCTTCATTTGCTGCTGTAAATAAGTGTTCTTAATGAACCTGTACAGAATTTTTCCTATTTTTAACCTTTCATTTATTCTCTATTTTCTTCTCAAAAACACTTTTTAATTAAAATTAATTGAACCTTATGTATTTTTAGGTCAAACTTTTATTATTGTTTTATTTCGTAAATAATGATGCTAAAAATACAATATTTCTTTCTTTTCTGCATACATACATTGTTTTTTAGATACCTGGAATTTACAAACTCTAACAAACAAGAATACGAGAAAAAGTTGGCCTTTTGTTACAAAGTTGCTTTAAATTTTCTTCATATTCTGAATAACTTGGATACTATTAAAATTCCAAAGGAAAAATTGATGGTAATCAATAATATTTAAAAATAATTGAGTTGATGACACTTGATATAGCTGTATTTTGAACTAAAAGCTCAAAAGTAAGCAAGAATCTTAATTTAGTAAACAATCGAATGACCAAGCTATTATACATAAAAAAATAACATATCTTAAATCTATTATTTAGCAAATACATAAGCAATATATACTCGTTTGACAAATTTAAGAAACAAAGTAAATTTTAAGTAGATCATCATGAAATTGCAAAAAAGGGATTCTTGTGGGATTAATACGATGAACTGATAATTCAATAAAAAGTCAATGTATATGCAAATGCCTGCTACAAAATGACCCAAGCAACATGAGCATACAATGATACTTGAGGCTCAAGATTATAATATAAGATAATAAAAGAACCTCAATTAAAGACATTCACTTTTAAGTGTGTTCTAAACATGAGCACAAGTGAGTTCTTTTGCGAAATATGCTTGAAGAAATCAATTGAAAGATTTCACAAGTAGAAAAACGATCAGACATATGAAGGAGGATACTAGTGAAGTTGAAGAGTTCAGAATCAACGAAAATGTCTTTCCAATCTATTGATACAGTTGTTTGCAAAGTTGGTAGAGGTCTCTTCAGGAAAGCTACTGCAAGATCTTCCTGCAGGCAAAAGTAGCCAGAAACTAGTCAGAAAGCGCCATTGCTTATCAATGGGCAAGTGTTGCAATTTACTATGTCTAGATGCCTTCTAAGTGGAAGCCTTTTTCCCCTACTGTTCTGAACCCTGCATCTCTTTGAAAGTTGTCCATCGGCGCCATAGTTTAGCAAGGAGCATAAAAACTGGACACGTTATTAATGGAGTCATGTATTCTTTATGGATGACAGTTGTTTCACAGAAAGTTGCCACAAGCGATTCTCAAAGCCAGTTGCTTTGGAGAGAAGTTAAGATACGGTTTCATCCGAGTAGCATTTCGGAAATAAATCATTACGCTGGTCCTGGAGTTGATAGCTGGCAAATGTATTATGCTGAACGTAGGACTGAACGCCATCTTTTTGACAGAATTCCTGTAACATGAGATCGTTATAGTTAGGAGGTGATCTTTCTCAATGTGCGTCTATTCGAAGATGTCATTGGAGCAGACTACGTTTTTATGGATGACGGAGTACAATCACATAGGTCACCTGCTATTAAATATCTACTAAAAAAAAAAAAATATATCACTGGAACAGATTGAGCAAACTTAACCCCCTGATTTAAATGCATGGAATACGAGTTTAAATAATTTAAGTTTTTCACACCAGTTTTTTTTTCAATATATAAAGTTGATAAGTAAATTAAATATTTTTAAATTCCTGAAAATAATATAAAAGTAAGAATTATTTGATAAAAAAAGTAATTTACCTAAAAATTATGTAAAACTTATTTTGTACTAAATATTTTTATAACATATATTTATTGACGAAAAAATTTCATGATGGAAAAACAGCTGAATTTCATAATATTCATAAGGGAATACATTCTTTACTATTTGTAGCTTCATAATTTACTCAATAAATATCACTATTAGAATAATAAATTACGAAAATTATTTACAGTAAAAAATAAGATACGGATGAGATTTACATCAATTTTAATTTATAAATCCCTAAAATAAGAACACAAGACTATTGGAATCCCCAAAAAGCAATCATTATTCATTTTCATGCATCCGAAGTTAAACATGAACAATAATATTTTATCCATTTATAAACTGTAACAACAAAATTAATACTCAAAATTTGTGAAAACTTTCGCTTTTAAAAATTTCAAATCTAAAGAAATGTATGTGATAGGCGGTGTATAATTTTAAAAGACATTACTGTAAATTTAGCAACGAGTTATATTTTATATATAAATATATTTTAAATTATTTACAGTTCCTAATAATTCAAACTTAGCTTAATTAAATCTTTATCAACCAAGATATGTTAGTATCAATAAGTGAAATTTAATTTTTTGAGAGCATACTATAGTTTATTACAAATTTCTTCACACTTAGAAATGTTTAAATATGAAAATTTTATAACGTCAAATAAACCGGAATGCAATAATTCAAGTTAAAGTTATATGTAAAGCGTACTATGCAATAACTTTTTTAAACGCATTTTCTATAAACTTTTTTTTTATAAAATGAATGATTTCATTGTACTTTAAAAAAATCCTTAATTTTTATTTTTACACATTTAAACGATTTATCTTCCTTACATTTTAGCATATTTCTGTACATTTTTTACCCTTTAATTACAATTATTATAGCAAAAACATTTCATAATTTGGAAATATAGACTTGATTTAAGAAATTAAAATGTATATATTCCTATTCTTGTTGGAAATATACTTAAATTACTAATATTAAGTATTTAAGAAAAACTTTGAGAGAGTTGAATGTCTATAAAAAGAGTTTCAAATGATAATTTTTCTTCAATAGAATTGATTTTTTGTTTCTTGACAAACCAGAAAAAATTCTATTAAAAATGATAGAAGGCTATTTTTAAATGCCTGGAACCATGTAATATTTTTATTTAATTTCCTGGTAAATCAGCTGAAAATAAAACAAAAGAGCTCTATCGTGACATAAACAAAGGATACACCCATTAATGGATTGTTTTTCTGCTTAATAAAGACTTTTTGGAATCTTAATTCAAGAAAATTGCACTAATCATATTCTATTTATAGATACTTCAGAACTATCTTGAAACAAAACTTCAAGTATTTATTAAGGAATGCAATTTATGTTATTTGATAATATCTCTTTTGTTTCTCTCATAAACGATGTTTCTTAAAATAAGTTTTGTATTATTATTTCAGAATTTATGAAAAGAGAAACTGAACTAGTTCAGTATAATTACTAGAAAATACCCATACTAATAAAATCCTAATTCTGTTTTCAATTTGATTTCTTGTTAAGTGATGTATTGTAAAAGGCTATACAGAATCCAACGAAATTTATTTAAGGATGTTAATCTCTTGTTATCTTAAATGATCTATATTTCATTGTTTATAAAATATAAAGTTTATTAACATTCTGTTGAACTAACTGTAATGTTCTTTATGTCACGATTCAAACCTTTTAGCTGATCTTTAAAAACGTAGGTTTGTAATTATTTTCTCCTTTTTAGAATTATCATTAGTCCGCAATTAATGGGATTCATTCTATATTCTTATACAATTCCTTTCTAAAAATAACATTGTTTACAATTTCATTTAAATTTTGAAAAAATATTGTTTTTATATATTGAAAAGAACATGCTTTGTTGAACGAAAATGCATTAGAACGCAGATGAAAAATGTAAAATATTTGTAATACTTTAATTAATTTTGTGGCTAATGGAAATTTACAAGGGCTCCCCACATCTATTGACTTGTTTTCTCAGCTGGTCTATTCATTAGAATCATTTCGTTATAAAAAAAACTGTATTTTGGATGAAATTAATGTAAGAGCAATTATCTCTATTTCTTCAAATCTTATCTTCTTTTTTAAGGATTTGTTACGCAAATACTATATTGAAATGAAGTAATTTGCAATGATGAAACTCATTTTAGCTAAATTTAGCACATCTAATAATTAAAATAATCTTGAAAATTCGATTGTAAGACACATTGCATAGTTAAATAAAGATCTCCTTATACATCCATGGTAAAAATTCTAAATATATAGAATTTCTTTAAAAAAAGAAATTTTCAATTAAGAAATTTCTTTACATAAAGAGTTTTTACAATGAGCATTTTATACATTTATGTTTATAAATATGTATATTCATATATGAAACGTTTTCATATACATTCACATGCATTATTTTCTTATAAATTCTTAGTAATTGTATTTACTGATACTTTCATAATTATAAAGCCTAAGATTTTATGAAGTATTTTTATTCCTTTGACATTTTTGTTCAATGAACTTCTTTTTAAAACTATTTTCGATATTTACATTTTAATATATAGTAATGTTTTCTTTGCAACAAAAGTACAATTCTGGTAAGTTATTCAAAGTAATACAAATTTTTGTGAAACGTATTTCATATATTTGAGTACTCAATTTATATTTTCCTTAATATGATATGAAATATCATATTAAACCTAATTAAAATGTTTCATTTAATTAATTTTCATATCTCTTTAAAAATGCTCAATTAAGGAGTAGTATTTGTTTGAAAATTTTATAAAGCCCTTAAAACACTTAGTATTTGAAATTTGAGCTTATAATTAAATGTTGGGATTCTGACTTAAAAATTTACTTCCTTCAGATTAATTTCAATTGAGTAATATAGCACTAGTGGAATGTAAAGCTGATAAGCCTAATTGACAAACTAATCTTCTTTTAAAAAGTATAAAATTATCTTTCGATAAGAAGATAGATTGATTTTTAGACACATTGCTAGTGTTTTATCATATTTTGAAAATGATGGTGTAAAATATGTCATACTGTATTTAAATTTCATGATATATCAAACATTAATTTAAGTTATATTTATATTTTTTTAACAAATGCTATTTGAAACTTGATGTTAGTGGTGGATTGTAATATACTAGTATTTGTCATAACAAAATAACACAAAAAAGTTACAATAAAAAACTCTGATGTTTGTTAAAAGTGATATTTATTATAATGCTTGATTGTTGATAAATGAGAATGTTAGAAATTTGGAAACAGTAATTTATCATATAATTATATCTCAAAGATTAATTTTAGTAAAATCTTATGAAGAGTGTGAGAATGAGGAAGATATTTTTCGAAAGTAAAACTAGAAAATATGGTGTAGAAATAGTGCTCATTTATTTTTACAGAATAATTTGCTTACTGTTGATGATAAGTTATCTTTTCAATATTTTTAATACGAAGTGTGAAAAGAAACAAGTATATCTCATGAAAGATCCAAGTTATAATTAATTTACGAATGTTTGTTTTAAGGTGATTGAAAAAACATTTTGCTTTGGATTGGCTTTAACTAAACATTTACGCAGACAAAAATTAAAGGTTAAGTTAATTTATAGAAATTTGCATTCTTTTTTAAATATTGAATGTCAAGAATTAAATTATTTAATTGAAAATGTGAGGTTTTCTCCAATAATAAACAGATGAATATATATTCAAAAAGTTAAACTATTAATTTTAGCAGAAACATATTTTAGATAGCTTCAAAAATAAACAATACTTATCTGCCATTTGAACAATTATAATCTAAAATACCAATAGCACACAAATTCTCATATTTTTGTAAAAGTATTGAATTAAATTTGCTTGAATTTTATGAATATAAGTAATAAATATTTCAAGGAATTTTTTTGTTCTAATTATGAATAAAATAGATCTTCTTTAAAATTATTTATGATACATTCTAAAAGATGATTCGGATTGACTTTAAAATGTAAACTGTAAGTATAGAAAAAAAGAATAATTTATAATCATTACTTAGAAAAAGCTTAAACATTAAAATTATTTTTTGGGATTTATACATTTAAGGATCATTACCAGGGAAGGAATTTGTGCACAAATTGTTTGAATCTTGAATAGTCACCTTGAAGTTTAGTAAAATAAAAACAAATATTAAGATAACAAACGAATTTATATCATAATTTGGTAATAAAAAGCTTAGAAAACATTTTATATTTTATTTTGAGATCTATTTATTTCTATATACATCATATTTAATTTCTCTTCATATTATTTTGAGAATTAATTTTAAAATGACTTTTTAAATGAATGAAATCATAAATTTTGCTATTAAATTTAAGCCAGAAAATAGAAATTTTTAATTTATTTAAAAAAAATGGTCTATTCGCTTTACACTAATTTCACTCAACTCCTAGCATACAATTTAAAATATAAAAACAAAATATTTTACGCATAATTTAAAATTAATGAAAATTCTTTGTCTACAAAAATCTTTTAAAAATGAAAACTTGCAGAGATATTTGAATGAAATAGGAAAAATATAATTTAGGAAATTAAAATTTTATAAATAACATTAATAAGAAAGTAGAACTTATCAATAAATTTTTAAAAATAATTAATTATCGAATAAATAAATTACTCATAGTTATATCATTTAAAATATAATTTATATTCTGATAAAGGATATGAATTAAAAACAAATTGAAATAATATTTAATTTTATATACTTTTCAACATATTCAGAGTAGATATTTTAAACTTATCAGTTCTTTTATAAACATCATAAAATTTTTTGAGTTTCTTACATTTTATGTTAAGTAGAAAATTTAAGCTTATTTAATATCTACAGTAGAAAAATGCACTTAATTTATATGAAATGATTATTTGAAATCAATGCAATTTGCATTATAGATTTAAAAACATACTCTATAGACTAAAAGCATAATTTTTAGTTTTTATTTTTTGAAGAGATTCTGCCTGTAACTAAATATTATTTTTATATAGATTAAACATATTTGCAAAATTAATCAAGATGTTAAATTATGAAACAGTCACATAGAGTTTTTATTTCATGAGATATGGACTTGTAAACTTCTAAAAATGTGCAGACAATTTGATTTTGATATTTTATAAATTTTTGAAATTTATTTTCGTGTGATAAATTGTACTCTAAATATATTTAAAACATTTTCCAGTGAGGTTTAAAGTAAGATAATTAACGGTTGTATTCTTAATCTGCCAAAAATATTTCTTAGTTTCATATTTTTAGGTATTCATATTATTTTAAATGTATATTTCCTATATTAGTCTTAAAATATTTTCACACCATTTATAATAAATTTAGATGTAAAATTTATAAAGTTTAAATTAAGTACAAAACATTGGAGAAACTCAGAGTGTAAATTTAAAAAGTGTGTATTAAAATAATTTATTTAAGATAATAAAGTAACATTTATACAGAACAATAAGTTACTCAAAGTTAAAAATAATCACATATTACTTAAGTCTCAAAAAATCTTATTAAATTCATTAACCAAATCTTAACATTTCCTGTTTGGTTTTTAAAATGCATTTTCAAATTTGTACTAACATTATTTTTTTTTGCTTTAGTTTAAATAAACTTTTATGTCTTAAATATTTTTATACATAATGCAAAATATCATAGTTCAAATTAATAAGTGATCTATTCCAAATAAATAATTGTTATAAACCAGTTCATAGTTTATAGCAGAATATTAGAATAACAGTCAAAAACTTACATTGATTTCATTTTCTAAAATTTTCACATTCGTTTGTTAATTTTTTTGTATTTTATATATTTTATCCCTTTATAAATATGTTTAGCAAGTGAAAGAATTTATGTAGTTAACTTTTTTTAGAGCAATTAATTTTATTTGAAATTAGGAATGTACTTCAGTTGAGGAAGTATAGTCATCATTAGTTTTTACTTTTGCCAAATGATTTTGCAAAAGTACATATATTTAAAACAAATTTTTGGAAAATGCATATTAACTTAAACCTATTTATTGTGAAATATTTCACACTTGCAATAATGTTTTCGGAATTTATAACTTTATAAAGATTATATTAAGGACTATATTCAAATTTAAATATATGATGAAATCAAATATATTTTAGTTATTGAATGACATTAAAATATCTTATCCCATGTAAATGATGTTTATAATGCACATTTAATTATAGTGAACAGTTACTCAATATATACATTTTATATTATTTTACATATTATTCCATTTTTTTTATTATTAAATGCAAAAGAAGATAAAAAAAATACCGCAATAATTATGCTGGGCTATAATTCGTTAAAGAATTAAATTTAAGTTCACTTTACTCTATACAAGCAAAAAAGAACTGAAAACATTTATCCTTAATTGCCTTATTAGAAGGATCTCAATCCAGAACTAATTACCGTGTGTTTAGGTTCTATCAATTAGGCTATTTTTTTGTTAAGTATAAGAAGATTTCTTTTTCAATTGACCCTTCATAACTTCACGTTTTAAGATAAATTGCATAAGATGAACCCTGCATTCCAAATATAGACAACAAATAATAATTTTTGGTACTATTGTAGTCAAATAGCATAAGTAAAATAAATAAAGTATATAAATAGAGTCAAACAATAACAGTTACTTTATTAAGAATTGATGACAAAATACCATGCTACTTGTAAATATAAGTTTTCAATGTAAAACAATATTTCTTTTAAAGTAGTATGATATGGTGAACATTTTTTAAGTAAAATTGACTTAATGAAGGCTTATCAGTGAACGAAATAATCATCATGACCAAAATGTATTGAATTTGAGTTTACGGAAACAAAATTTTTAAGTTTTGTTTGAGTGGATTCAAACTCAATACGATTTGTCACGATGACCAAATTTCAATTACTTTTATAAACCATAAGTATATAATACTTACCTTTCCCTCATGTTGTGAAGTAATGATTCATGTTTTTCAGCATCAACTTTAACCCAATAACTGAATTGCAGTAAATAATGGGTTCAGATGGATGTTATGATGTGTCTCATATCAGAACTAATATTTTATCATGTAGTTTTCATAGAATATAATTTTGTAAATACATATTTGAAATATTTTCCAAATAAATACTTTTAATACTTATAAATAAATAAAATACTCTTAATTTTTTAAAATGATTATTTTTCCTAAATGAGATATAACACTTATTTATTGAGATAACATAAATGTAAGTGTTGTTAACAACTATTACTAAAATTAGAAGAACATTTTTATTTAGCTAAAAATGTTTCATAAAAAAGTAAAAATTATTCAATATCTGACATTATAAGAACTATTAATAAAAATATTCAAGGATTGGGTATAAAAAGAACTTATAAATCTCTGCTTGGTATTATTAAATAATAAAAATGACTTTGGAGAAATGTGTCTCACATATTACTAAAAAGTTATTCTAAGTCGTAAATTTAAAATGTCAACTTCAAAAATGAAGCAAGAATCATAAGTCACTTTTTTGAATTTAAAAAAAAAAAAAAAAACCCCTTTAAAATATGTTTTGTAGTTTAGGAGTTGAAGTTAATTTAATATACTTTTAATGTCAAATAGTCAGTTCTTATGTTATAGTTTATACCTTCAAGCGTTTTCTTTTAAAACCAATTAAAATTGCACTGCATCAATACTTAGGCGAAAAAACGATTATCAGATTGAAAAATATACTCCAAATTTTATGCAATAATTTCATTAAAATTGAGTCATTATGACGCAATTTTTATCATATCGACAATAATTTTGAGTGGCTTATGGAAGTTGATAGAACTGTAAGATTGTCAAGCAAGTCCACATTAACTTCCAAATAATATTTGCTATTTCTCACCTTATTAGATTAATAAAAAGTATCAACTGACTTGATGTAAATCTTATATTGACTTAATTGAATAGAAAACTATGAAAGATTAAAATTTAAATGTATCCACCCGGTATTTTATAACGCACATATTAAATTTAAACGCACTTAAACAAGATGACAAAATAAAAATATTGTTTTCTTCAAAAAGATTCTATAAGAAAAAACAAAGTATAAATTTTTCATATTTCAAAAACTAATTATATTAGGAGGCATCATTTTTATAATTTATAATACTATGCCATGTTAATAACTTTCGGTTTGAAAGTGTAACAAGTTCATTAAGAATATTAAATTCTGGAATTATAAGGGAATATAAAGTAGTAGTTTTCCAATCGTAATTAAATAATATAAATATAACGATTAACCAAATGATATAAATTAGTATATACTTTCCACTATGAGCATTTTCAAATAGTTAATTAAAATCTTCTTTTCAATAATACGTCATATGAATAAATTCATACTTTTATTTTTACATGTTGTCTATTACAACAAATATAATTTATTACAATTAATTCCTTATTCATACACCAATGAATTATTTTTCTTGAAGCCTTATCATATAAGCGAATTAATTATCATAACTTCATAGACATCACTTAAAGATTGATAGTCTTCATTTAATACTCAAATTAGCAAAAGGCTTTTTTTTTAATAGGAATTATCATTCCGAAATCATACGGTGCTAATTTGTTCAACATCCAAATGAAGTTAATTATAAAAATTAAACATGTTTTCTGATAATTAAGTTTCTTCTTTAACATTAGCTCAATCTCAAGGATTTTCTGTGAATAGTTTTGTGACAAAAAAACCATGGATATTGTTACTTTAGTTTACTTTAACTCTTGTGCATATTTATCCATGTATGAATGTAACTTCCAGCTTCTTCACTGAAGTTCACCAACAATTCTAACAAGGAACTCAATGTTTTTGTCAAGAAGAAAAGAGCTGAGCAAAAGTTCTTATCTGTTTATTAAATTAAATATCCTTATCAATTTTATTATTAGAGTTACAAAAGAAAATAATTTGTGATATAATGCTTAAAATTTGTCCTTGTAAACCAAGTTGTTGTTTTCCTCAAATTGCATTGCAAAATGAAAATAACCAGATACACTACTAGCCATTAAAATTGCTACACCAAGAAGGGGACATGCTACAGACGTGAAATTTATACGAAAGGAAGAAGGTGCTGTGATATACAAATGATTAGCTTTTCAGCGCATTCAGACAAAGCAGGTGCCAGTAGCCACACCTACATTGTGTTTAAATGAGGAAATTGTTCAGCCGGTTCCTCATACACAAATTGCATTTGAACGTGTTGCCTGGTGAAAAGTTGTTGACCTTTTAACATTATATATAGAATAACTATATGTAGAATATGTAACTTCTATATAAATGATAGAACTTAAACATTTTTATAGGAAGATCAAAATTATAAATATTATATCAAAGAATAAGCCTGATAAATCCTAAAAATTATTGGAAAATTATTTTGAGAACAGAAATGTAGTATACAGTAGTACGCGCTGTATAATCACTGAAACATTAATCATTTATCTTAAGGGTTATAAAATTTTTTTAACTAATTATGTGCATTCAATATATCTATATATGTTGTTAAGTCTGTTCTTAATTTGTTGTCTATTAGATACATTTATGCATAACAGCAGTGAATAGTTCTTTAAAGAAAATGTCTTTCTTTCAAACTATCCATATACTGTTGTTTATTTGATAGTAACAGCAAGCAATAAATCTGTAAAAATGAACAGTTATGCTTTTGCTTTAAGGATTTTACGCTTATAAAGAAAAGAAAACTGAGGAAAATTAATTTTTAAAATATATGCTTACAAAATCGAAAATTATGTTTTCATAACGTTAGAACAATGAATTCAAATGTTCATTTTAAATGTCTTAAGAACTGTACGAGAAGAAATATCAATTTTTTTAAACAATAATATTGAAAATAAGGGTAATAAGACAAGTTACAATTTGCAACGCTATTATAAGTAACCAAAATGTGAAAGAACACTGAAATAAATGTCTGAAATCATTTCAAATAATAGTATTTTTTCATTAAATGTTATGTTCTGTTCGTTATTTATGTATCTTCTGATTATAATAATTTGAAATTAACAATAAAAGCAAAATCAGTGCAAATTGACTACCTTCTTGCCATGACTACAGCTTTATAGTTGATGATAATACTGGATGATTACAGTTAAATTTTGAGCACACTTTCATTGTTGCTTGAATCTCAATATTTCAAAAGAACAAACTTGTATATATAGTAAGAGGTAATTTGCATTAACCAAGCCCCATACTAGCATTCTTTATATAAAATATATAATCATATTATCCCTAATACTACTGCATCCTCACTAACTAATGTACCATTATATACGCAATGATATATTAATTGGAGAAATGAAGAAATAAATATCTTTTAAAAAGACTAGAAAAATAAAGACGATATTATTATATAAAAGGTTAATTAGGAATTACTCTTACGATAAAAAATAGTAATTCCATTGAATAATTTATAAAGTTGCTCATGTGAAACTTTTAACTTCATAGTAAATCATATTAATCAAATATTGGTTGATCTCTAAGTGCCTAACAATCATATTAACCTTAAATCGACCCACAATATGCAATTGCTTTATCTAAAATGAGAATATTAATTTTCATAGAATATTTCAATAGTTACGATTTGCTTTCAAATTTCTTATATAAATGCATTTAGCACAG
This sequence comes from Latrodectus geometricus, assembly GCA_026290005.1. Lineage (NCBI taxonomy): Eukaryota > Metazoa > Arthropoda > Arachnida > Araneae > Theridiidae > Latrodectus > Latrodectus geometricus. The sequence continues at coordinate 5,501 of JAPDSC010081771.1, read as the reverse complement.
AACAGGATTAAGGTTAATATTTTGACAAATTTCGGGAGCGTTGCATTAGAAAATATTCTTTATTATTTCCTGTTTGAAGTTGAAAAGCAAGATTATTTCTGCCATTTCAATCAATTTGAGTCTTTCTTTTTAAATAGTGCTAGGGCACAAATTATGATTGTTTTCTCTTAAAATATTAATATGTTGTTCCAATTTCTTTCTTCAAAATTAACCGTCCATTTTGTTTTTTTTTTTCTTTTATGCACATGTAGCTTATATAAATAAGCGAAGTTTACATGCAAACAAACGTCATCTTTAATATCATACAAACATTTCCGTAAAAAAAGGAGCTCAAAAATTACATTTTCCAATTCCCTTTTATTCCTTTAAAAACCCTTTGTTAGATGTAAAAGTGTATTAAATTTATTTCGAATACAATCCACCATAGTGCATTATCACATTATTTTTCTTGCTTTGAAGCATTATTTCTAAAGCTTTCCTTTTCTTATTTCCATAGCAGAAATATTTGAGTTGAAGCCACTCTAAGAATACACTCTATGTGATAAATTTAGTTTTGCAATAATTATGACATAATATTTTCTAGGTTTTACTCAGGGATAAAAAAATTCGAAAATGACATTATTAAATGGTTTCGATATAAGTAATTGTTTTGTTTTCTTGTTAAAAATAATTTTTCCGATCATAATCTTTTTGGTAGTAAGAATAAGAAATAAATATAGTTTTAGTTTTCATAGAATACTTATAAACACTATTGATCACAATTTAGTTATGGTCTTTATTTGATGGTTTAAAAAAACTTTTTCTACAGCTATTTTTCTTCCATTTCTAATTGAACGATAAACCATAGTAAAATTTCAATATAAATCTGAACAAAAGTGATGAGATTATAATTTCTGTTACTGTTTAGTTAGAAACACAAATGCCAACAATATCAAAATAAAATTTAATTTTGTTGCTAAACTGAGTACATTGCATACACAGATCGCTAAGAGTAAACAAATGTTGCAATAATTTTTCCTTGCAAAAACGCTTCCCTAAATTAATGACTCCCCGAGTATAGTTTATGATCAGGAAACTTAACTGCGATGCATTATGGGTAATTTTTAATCAACGAGATTCAAATTTTGAGTCTATGCCATTTGAATTTCCAGATTAGTACTTCAAGTATGAAAATGCTTCTTAATGTTCACTTTCTCAAATATCATTATAGTTTAGAATGATATAAAAAAAGTAAAGAAAAGAAATTTACTCAGATAATTTTTCAGCAAAGTTAGAACCGTATTTAAATATTTATTTGTCTCCATTATGAGAAAAATTACTTAGTCATTCAGGTCTTCTTTTAAAGTTTAAAGTCAGATAATCACGTTGCCTATTTTACTTTTTCATATATCTACTATTAGGTATGTTAAGTACTTTATTTTTTAAATTAAGAACTTTTACATTTTAAGCCGTAATTCTTACTTCGATTTCATTGCATATAAAAATCTTAAACATTATCTATTTTCAGTTTTGAGAAGTGGTATATTTTAATATAAAATTAATACATGCAATCTAAAAAAAACCCATCTAACTTAAAGAATTCTATTAAAAAGCATTAATTATTTAAATAATTATGAATGGTGTCATTTCTATCTGATAAACGAAAACTCTATTTATATCTATTAAACACTATTTTATAAATAAATGTTAATGTGCGTATGTAGATTATTGATAATATGGTCAATTTATTTACAATATATTTAAAATACACTTATTTTTTAAATGAATGTTATTAAATAGAATTCTAATGAAGAACATATATTTGCGAAATCTTAAATAATTGGTTTTATATTTATGTGTAGTAAAATTTCAAACATAATTTTTTCCTTTAGAATATATCTACAAATTTATATTACACAACGTATTAGACTTTATAACGGCTTAAAACTATTATGAATTAATTTTTATATCCACTATCTAAATTGCCTTCTGGAAAAGTTTATCAATAATATCTCGTAGTCACATCTCAACGGAGAAAAATCCGAAGTATCCACTTTGACAGATATGCATGCAGAAGGCATAAATGCTGTATCTCTCAATATCTTGTTACTCAACTGTCATTGGGATTAAATTTAGAGTATTTCACTTGAATGAACTCTATCATATCATTAGGGAATTTTGAGTCCCTTTTCTGTTTCCTTATAATGTCTCCTAAAATTCTAAAATTCTGTTTCCTTATAATGTTTTTGAAAAATGAAATAAATTTTTAATATGATTATTGTATTTTTATAAGTCACATAAAAATTTTAGTTTCTTTCCATTTTCTTACATGGTTAGTTTCAATTAGAGATAGTCACTTTGGAATTGCTGACCGAATTCTTATATTTCAATCATCTTTAGTTTCGTGGAAAAATAATCACCAAAAGTCCTCACCGTGATTATAATGCTAATTTTTAGCAATTTAATTATAATTTTTTTACAGTTAAGATATTTTGCAAAGTTCGATTCTATTTTTCTCATTTATTAAAATTAATTTAAATAAAATTGTCGAATAATATCTTAATAGCTTGTTCTATATATTGAAATCTGCTCAGTTCAATTATTAAATATTTTACATATCTCAAGGAATGGAACGTCATGGAATATAAGATTAACAGAGGTGACTAACATATAATTAATGAATTATCATTTACATTCCTGGTTATTAAGAATATACTGTGCTATCTTGTAACAAACCACCGTTTGTGGGATTTTTTACTTGGTATGTATAATTATGTATCATGTATAAATTTATTAAATAAAATTTTCTGAAAATCAATGATAAAGCTGATATAAGCTAAAATTTACTGGAAGACAATAATAAAGCTAAAAAATAAAATGGTTGCCTTAGAAAAGAAAGATGAAACTTTATTCAACTTTCTATCTTTTAAAAATTAAAAATAAGTAACAATATGTTTTATCAGAATAATATTGTTGAAAAAGTCTCCCTTTTGCGACAAGAATAGTTTGAACAATTCGTTAAATTTTATAAATTTTGACATATTTTTAAGTTAAAAACTTTTTGTATATTTGTGATACATTTCTCTTCATACATAGATAACTACTTGGCTTAGTTTGCCATGAAAGTGATGTTCACCGTCCTGTACCTTACCATCAGCATAAATGGTTTACCCTTATCAGCTTGGTCCTGCGTTCAAGATCCACGCACTTATTCCATTGAAGAAATGGAAAAAATTGTTTATGCGGTAGCAAATGAGAAAGGAGTTCCCCCTACTGTAATACTAAATAGAATATTAAGAAAAGTGAGAGTTAGACAAAGAAATGAAAAGGTAAATAATTTTATTTTACTAATTTTTAAATATTCTATTGAATTAAACTGCATTAAAAGCTGTATTATAAACTGTATTTTATTAATCATAAATTGTTTTCACAGTCACGCTCCCGAAATACTGCTCAACAAGTTGGTTTAACTGAGCTGCTTAATTCTAAATACAAACCCTCTCCTGAAGGTGCTGATGTCAGCTTTTCAAAACCTTTTCCTCAAAGGTTACCCCCTTTACCACCATCCAGATCAATACCTCCACCTCTTCAATTACAACCCCCATTGACTATTCCTAGGCCGGGTGCACCAGCCCGTCCACCACCACAACCTGGTCAGACTAGCATGATGACTGGAGTTCTATTTTCAACTGGATATCAACCACAGCAAACGCAGAATCGTCCACCATTTCCCCAGTCTTTTTACGTACCAGTACAAAACTTAAGACCACCGGTAGGTATAATGGTAAAGTTTTAAATATTAGTAAGATATTTATTAACAATAAATAATAATCAAGTCTTTATATTCTCAAAAACTTGATAATTATAGTTAAATAGAAATAGCTAGAGTAAGCAATTAATAATGAATTTTAAGTCTATAATATTTAGTTTGCTCAACTTCACTTGATCTTGTTTATCATCAATTGAGAAATAAATCAACTCAAACAATATTACGTATATTTAATCCTCATTAGTTGAACTGTACCATGGATGATGAATGATTGAAATAAAATTAATAGTTATAATATTTTCTTATTAAATCCGATGTTCAATTGCATTTGGAGAATTTAGATTTATTGCTTTATACAGCAACTGAAATGATTTATAGTGATTTAAGAGTTGACTTTTACATCAATATAAAATAAAAATATTAGTAATTATAACAATCATTCTAATCTTGTTACAAGAAACATGTCAAAGTTTCATTTTCAAATGTTAATTATAAAGTCAAAAAACTGAGTTTAAAAAGAATAATGCTTACATTAATTCCAGAAGATTAAGTCATTAATTGAAGAATGAAAATGAAATTTTAAGGTGTTCTGAATTTGTAAAATTTGATTAAGGGTGAGTAATAAAATACATTAAATATAAGATAAAAATGTGGTGCTCTTCTCGCTTTATACGAATACAAAACAGGTTAAAATCTGCTTTTGAAGGAAAATCATTATTCCCTGAATAATAGGTACATAAAAAGTTTCAGATTATCCAATAATAAGAATGAACAAGAGAAGTGCATTATAGAACTTTATATTGCTAAGATTCATATTAACGACATTGTGAGGTTAAGAAATAGCTACTCGTAGACTATTCATAAAATGTCGTACATGGAATTAATTTTTACCGGTGATTTAAATTTTCGGGGATATTGCGAATGTCACTATCGGTTATGCAGATGGCAGACACATATGTTTACTTACAACAAAACTGGGCAGATATATCAGGCAGTAAATGGATAGTTGTATGTATAGTTAGGTAACCGGCATTGTGCACGCCGTTTACTGCTCACTGCCAAAAAAAATATTTGAACTGGTCATGTAACCACATAAACAAGATTTAAAATAAATGGAGATCTTTTCTGTTCATTGAAAATTTCAAGAGTGCTCTTTTGAGACTGTTACTCAACATACTTAAGCATAGAGAAATGCAAAACTTGGTAATTCATTTAACATTTGGAACATATATACATTCATACACGCATAAATTTAAAAGATAATTGAGTACACAGTAAATCTAAACGTTTTCCACACGAGTATCTTAATATTCAGGCTTATAAAGATGTCGTGCTATATAATACAGTGCATCCATATTCTGCTGCAATAGATGATATCTTTATCAGGTGGGGAAACAATAAGAGCTCACTTAATGTTTTGTGCTTAAACTATATGAAGGAGAAACTATAAAAGCCATGCCTAGTACATTCTTCTAATATTAATCTTCACATGTACGTGTGTCACCAGATTTGCTCATCATTTCTATAGATGTGTAATATTGCTGGCTAATATTTCCTCTAAACATAGTCACTACTCATTAATAATGGCATAAGATGATTGAAACAATGCTATGACTCTTATATTGCTGTTCGTAATAATTTTTTTATTAAATTTCTATATCCAACAATAGAAAATTTTATATTTTCATTGGTTATTAAATGTCTGAACTTTTTAATAGATAATTTGGATTTTTAATGCAATATGTATTTTTGT
>JAPDSC010081742.1:139915-160436 GCA_026290005.1 Latrodectus geometricus | reverse complement strand
GGGAGAAAAGCTTAGAGATTTTGAAAGAGCGAAATCATTACATATCCACGAACCGCTCATCCATCGCTCGCTGCTTCAGACGCATAAATAGGAGATTCTACTTGTTCGCAAAAACCTATTTAGTTTGCTGTTTGAAAGCTATTCATCTACGCATATTCACGAGATTACGCCTGTCCTCTGACGGGAAAGCGTAATATACAGACAGTATAAAATAAATTGTCTCATATTTAGGTTCGCGAGTTTGGCAACGCTGTGTGACCTGATAAAGAACTACAGAGCTCAGAATTTTTCAACGCGTGTCTTTAATAATCGCTTGCGTTGCCTACGATACGCAACAATGCCAGGTTCGGAATTCTAATACCATTGCAATAACTGCTTTGAGAAATGGCAGATATACGATTCTTTGAGATTAAAACCTATTGGTTGTGCGTTACCTTATCATAGAATGATTTTTGCATCCTTTTTCTAAATTATATATCTTTTTAAATTTTATTCGAATCTCTGATTTAATCTAAAAATACTTGTTTTAAAAACATTTGAGAAAAATTCCAAAATTATTTTACTGTAGAAACAAACTTACGTTATTAAGAGCTCCTTATATTTTTATAAGAGAGAGCTTATTTTATTATCACTGTAAATGAATTCAATTTTTAAAATAAATAAGATACAAACACATATTCTTATGGAATATTGCGTTAATAATTTCTGAATCTCCACCATTACTGTTTGACTCATAAATCAATTTTACTTTTGCTTTAAATCATTTGAAATTATTTAACTAAATGGATTTAGGCATACCAAAACAAGAAATTTTGAGAAGTCTAAAGTTGAAACCTAAACTCATTCAGTTAAACAAGTAATTTCAGAAATTTTCTCATTTTTTTCTCAAATTAAAAATGTTGTATTGCCCATTATTGTTTAACTTGTATCAATTGACCTCAAATACACACTGTAAATGAACTGCTTGCTATTGGAAATGAAATACTTAAAAATAGTTCAAAGTAAATAATTCAGAGTAATTGTACACCATGTTTAACTAAGACGTTACTAATCAACTGTATATAAATGGAGGGGGGGGGACTATTGCCCTATTGAAAAACAAATATTTTGTCATGCAGTTTTTTTTTTAAGGAAAGAGCTTTTCGTATTAATTTTTGAAGTGCACTTTATATTGACCAACAAAACAACTATCTTTACATAATGTTTCCGAAATCGACCAAGAACTTATAACTTACAATGACAGGAGATTATATTTACTGGAATTTAACTACTAGGCTTGGTATAATCTAACAATAACCACGTGAATTTGAAATTATCAAATGCATGGGGAAATAACTGATTATGGATAACGACTGCCACTCTCTCGTTGCAGCATTAGGCATGTTATTGCTACTAGAGGAAAAATTTATTTTATTAATGATCTTACAACAGCTAAATCTGGTCCAGGAATCCATGTATTCTAGCAATGTCAATCACTAGAAGTGGAGGTGACATTAGGTATACTTTAAGCTCAGACTCGTGGATTCCGTCTCATGTTAATGTCCTTGGAAATGAAATCGCTGAATTCTTGGCCAAAAGAGGCTGCTATGAGATTGCGGACACTGATTATGCACTCACATATCGAGAGATATACTCTTAAATGAAAATAAAGGACAAGCAAGTCTGAATGGCCCCTCTTGACCATCCCGGGATTAGTAGGAAAAGCACAGGAGGGGAGGGGCTTTGGAATTTGAAGGAGACAGAATTGATGAGAAGACTGTCTCTAGATTACTCAGTAGGCATTTGAAATGCATGACTTACGAATCTGACCGAAAGGTTTTCCAGACTTGTTCCAAGTGTCATTTATTGCCGAGTTCTCCTGAACATATCTTTGTTTATTTGGGGCTAGCTTTGGAAGATGTCCATGAGAGTCCACTTCTAATGCTGGCTTTTGATAGGGTTAATGGTCTCATGGGTCTTGTATAGTTGCCGCTAAATCCTGAAGGATTGGACACAACAACAAACTTAGACCCAGGCAGTCTAGGACGTGCTGCAGTAGAGAATGGTTTTAGATGATACGGAGTGCAAATTGAAAAAACTTTGCTGCCAGAGATAAAAGTTAATCCTTTAAAACGCCAATGTTTAGCCTTGAAATTGTTGTGATATCTGGTCGACACCTCTCAAGCTCAAGAACTTGAGAGCTTTGTACAGAACTGAAGACGAGAAGAAGGAAAAAACCATTTTTGTCTGTATTTGTTTTTCCATACATAAGAAATTTCATGGAAGGCGAATGAGTTGGAATTAGTCGTTTCTATGGAGTCCCTTTTAATATCAAGCAAGAAGATATCATGTTATACAAACGGAATTAAAAATACATTCTACAGGGAATAACATAACAATGGTTAGACCATTCAATATGCATTGCACAACAGTGAAATGTTATCTACACATATATTAGGCATTAAACCACGCAGATTTATATTTGCAATAATTCAAAGCGTATTTGTGATAGACATTTGATTGGGATAGAAATATTTTTGGACTAGTCATGTTTCTGTTTTCAATATCATGAAGGTTGGAGTAAAATTCATAAATACTGTGGACAGAAGCGTGTAAACTATTGTATTTTGCAATATCATAAAAGTTCTGAATCTTTAATCAAAGCAATATTTCCTTGATTTCGCAGCCCATTTTTCCTTTTTCATTTCCAGATCTTATTTGCAGTAGCATCTTAACATAACAAAGAATTTAGTTGAAAAATCACTGTAATATATGTAAATGCGTATACATTTCACACAATGTTTAACATTTGTTCTTAACTGCTAAACTACATCGTTTGTTTACTCTCCTTATATGTTCTTCAAGTAGGTAGTCAAATACATTAATGATTTATGATTATCTCGTCCAGAATACTGGTATAACAGATTAAATTTATGTTATATTTAAACATTTAAACACGGTATATTTGTCAATTTGAAAATAATACATCTAAGGCCTGTCCCATTCAATATATATTATATATATATATATATATATATATATATATATATATATTTGCCCCCGTATCGCACTTAGACGAGATTTCGTCAATTAGTATATTCTAATTTTATCACTTTGCGAAGGCGTCCCTAATAAAAGGGCGTTGTCTACCTTATAAAAGGGTACCTATGGCATGTGTGTACTGAGGATGTCGAACTCCACGGCCAATTACGGTTCAGTTAGAAAAATGGAACAACGGGCCCCTAATTGCCAGTCTAGCTGGCACAAGACAACAACATTTTACGAAAGAATGTATTTTTCATCAATTAACATTTATTGTATGCCACCCAACCTGTCTAGTGGTTAGCGTAACTGTCTACAAATAGGGAGGACTTGCGTTCGAATCCCAGCTCGGGCATGGATGTACTTTCTCTTTTTCTGTTTCTTGTCCTTTCCTCAGATGATGGATGAATGTGGTCCGCCCTATAAACGAGTTTGCGGCGGTGTGGCGAGGGCGATGCTACTCGTACCTCCGTGACTTGGTTCACAGGAGCCCACTGGGTAACGATGAAATGAGTAGCAGTTTACGGCCTTGTTGCGGCAAATGGGTTAATGTTACTTACGTGCTCAAGGGTGCCGGCTATTAGAAATAAAAAAAAAACATTTATTGTATGGGAAATCTATGAAATTAATTTAGTGCGCTTATTGATTCTATTTCTTTTTATGGCATTTAATACTTTGGTACACTCTCAAAATTTTGTAATAATTAATTATGAGTATTAATTTTATGTGTGGCATATGTATACTATTTTATATAAATCTAGTGTCAAACAAATATAAGTTATATGCTTAACTTTATAAATAAGATTGATATTAATGACGTTTATTGTTGTTTAAATTTTTCTTTCTACATATTTATTTAATCAACGTTTTACTTATTTTTTTAATTAATCATTCATGACTAGTCTTATATTTAGCTTTATAAATAATATATTATATTTATTAATTTTATATTGTTTTAATATTCGTTGAGTAAAATTGATCATTGAATAAAATCTAGAGTAAAAATTTAAATGTTGTTTCAAGCAATACCTTGTATATATCTTGTTACTCGAAATCAGTAAAGAATATTTATTTATGAATTATATTTATATTGTATTTAGTTATGACTATACTACTGTAACTTAGAAGAAGCATTGTTTAGATTCTTTCATAAAATCTAGAATCAACTCCTGAGGATATTTTCATTCAAGATACTTTATTTTTAAAGAAACCTTAATATTCGTGCGTTTGTTATAATATGACGGAATCCAAACTTACACACAAAAACATCATGGAAAATTACGAATTCATTCCGTCCCAGATTCATGTTCGCTATGGAGAAGCTATTTTATCACGAAATAAAAACAATCGCTTTCATCCTGAGATCTCTACATCAGCGAAGCCTTGAACTCAAATAATATTCTAGCAAGTAAACAAATGGAACAAACTGAAGCTATTGTGCTGATCGTACACACAAACACACTTTCCTTTTACTGTGAGCTAACAATGCTGCAGCAACCAGCATTCAATAAGAGGAGAGGAATAATTTTGTTTTCAACAACATTACCTGTTGACAAAATAATATTCTTAAGGGATGCGATTGTTTGGATAACGGGAAGGAAATTTTAATGCTTACTTATGAAGGGGAATTCTCTGTTGAAATGATAATAGGATTTAAAGACTTTTCCATGCGGGTATAGAGATTGTTAAACATTTATTTACGTTAAGGGAGATAGCCAGGTTATAAGCAAACAAAGCCAAAATGGAGTACTAGCTGAGGGGAAAACGCATGGCTGAAATTTCCATTTATGAATTCATTTTTTGAAGCTTTTATTGGATATTTTCAGTATATGCATCAACATTTCATATTGTAATTTATTGAACCGAAATGATTTTCATAATTCAGATAACAAATAATCTCAGTTCTAATATCCAAGATGTAATGCAAATCAGTGTAGCATACACATGTGAAATATGCAAATAGATGCAGACAGTCGTATCAATATATATCTAACCAGAGATGAAAACAAACATAAACAGCCAAATAAATAGATTATGATAAATGCAGAACGGTTTGGTTATGACGAAATCGGTTTTCATAAATTGCATTTTTTTGTATCTTTAAGTTAAATTTCTTTTCGAGTAAATATGGGAACCAAATATTTCTTTTGGGAGAATGATTTGGGAAAGTAAACTGTAAGGGTACGTAAATTTTAAACTGGAAGCTGATCAAACTATGATAATGTAAAATTAAATTGCTTTAATTTCCTTAACGGTATCCGCGCAGCTTTACCATTACCAACCTCGTTAAAACACACCAGACTACATTTTACTTAAATACAATACGACAAATATTCACTGATAAAAATTTCAAAATAAAAGCTGAGATAGGGTAGGATTGTTGTATAAATTATCGTAATTGTACTAAATTATAGTTGAATACGAAACAGGATAAAAGTTTTAGTTTGACGTTTTTATTGTTATATTTGGGGATTATTTTTTCAATGCAGAAAATATTTGTTTTAATAGCTTAATAAGCTTTGAATAGACATAAATCTTTTTCCAATTGAATTTGCTTTAAAACAAATAAAAACATCAAAATTATTCATAGAATTTAATTTTCATACTCACAAGAAGTTGATACAATATGTATGCAATTGTTTCGATTCACATAAGAATTGAGAAATCTGTATTTTGTTTGACTTACAGAAAACCAAAATTATGCATCAAGTTTTCATTTTATAACACGCAAAATTAATAAGAATTCATTGTTAACAAAACAAAAATTTAACCTGTTTCCCATTTTTGATTAAAAAAAAGGAATTTGCAAATTATTTTTTAAAAATGTATCACTGTTTTCTTATTCATCGTGAGAAAAATATTGATAAAAAATTGGCAATTTTGAAATTTATCTTTGTCAATTCCGGCAAATGATATTTTTAGCAGCAACATCCAAAATATAAATAAAATATCTCGTTACTAATTTTCACAACAAAATTTAGTTTTTAGGCAGTTTTACAGAGTTTAAAAATTTGGCATAAATACAAAAGCCTACAAATGTGATGGTAAATGTTTGCAATTGCACACAATTTGTTTGGGGTTGGTACCACTATTTGGTAGTCCTATCGCATGTGCCATTGAAATGGAATACTACTATGGCAGTTTATGTAATTTGGAATAGGTACTGTTTATTTTATCGTGGAAAAATTTAAAATTAAATATTGTGATTCAAAATTTCAAATTTAAAGGCGTGTAAAATTTTCATCATTTATTTGTTGTCTTATCTATCATGCAACTACGTTTCTGGAAGATGTTTATGATACCTTCAGAAAATGAATGTTTTTCAATGCGTCAAACATTTCCTTTCAATATTTTTATTAAATAGTACGAAAATCATTTTTATGACACAGATTTTTAGATCCTTCTATCCTCAGAAGTTCAACGAAATATTATTATAATGGAATGGAAACATTCATATACTTTAAATTACAAGAGTCAAAATAAACAAGCTAGTCATGTTAATGTGACCACCTGTTAAAACCCAGTATAACCACCTTTTGCACAGCAGACTGCTGATAGACGGACAGGAAGAAAGCATATCAGGTTCCTGAAGATGTTCACTGGGATGTTAAGCCATGCTGAATCCTTTGACGTGGCCAGCTGCATTAGATTACGTTTGTGAGAATCCATGCCATGAACCGAGATGGTCCCAAAATAATCGATTGGGCTTAAGTCAGGTGAGTTTGCTGGCCAGGGAGAATGGCCAACTTATCCTGGTGCTCTTCGAGCCACGCACGTACACTGCCAGCTGTATGGCGTCTAGAATTGTCTTGTTGGTAAATGCCGACATCCTGAAGAAAAACAATGCGTATACAGAGGTTGACATAATCAGCAAGGTCGTACTTGTGTGTTGATTCACTGTGTTCTCTCCAATGATGAGTGATTCCATAGAATGCCAGGAAAACATTCCTCTGTATTGTTCTGGCAATCATTGCATGATGTTTACTTTCTATGGTTTCACGTCATATACGCCAACGTCCATCTGTCGGTTTGCAACATAAAACAAGATTCATTACAAAATGCTACTCAGTGTGACTGAACTGTGTACAGTAATGCTTATAGACTTAAAGTAAAAAGTTATACAACTTACATACTTGATATTTGAATTAATATCAAAAAGGAAAAACAAGTTAACAAATTTAAATATCAGAATGAAATTGGGTTAATTATTCACTTGAAAATATATACATTTTTAATATTTAAATTATTTTAATAGTTATCAAGTTTGAGAAATTTGAAGAATGATGATGAATATGAGATACTGCAAAAAGCTTTAAACTTTTTTGTAATGAAAATGACAAAATATGTTATTGCAAAAAAGCTTTAAATTTTTTTTTAGCGAAAATAACTAAATATATTACTCCAAAAAGCTTTAAACTTTTTCGTAATGAAAATAGCAAAATAGTTTTTTGCAAAAAGCTTTAAACTGTTTTGTAATGAAAATAACAAAATATGTTATCAATAAAGCATTACTTCATTTTTACAGGTGAATAACCTTTTGATAAAAAATTCATTGCATACATGATACAGGTTCAGTTGTTTTCTTCACAAATGAAAAGAACATCGAGCCGCGAATGTCTGAAATGAAGAGCATTCATTTCTCTCGCCTTCACTCATTATTAATCTGCAGTTTTTCTTTACGCGTTTATTTTCTCGCCTTCATCTATATTTCGCTTACTGCAATAATTACCTTTTCTCTGGCGAAAATGAAGAAGAAAACAGAAATGGACGGCAAAGGCTCGCTCTATGGTGTGAGCAGGGGCATGCTTCCGGAATTTCTTCGTCGACGAGATTCTTTTTCCTTTTTCTGTTCGTCTCATTTTTCCCTGGCGTCAAGATAAATAATGATGTTTGTTTCCTGGGCACTGATGAAAGGCTGTGAAGGAAATGCAGGACGCTCCGTGGTATTGGCTCCTCAATTATTACCAATGGTTAACCAATCTTCGAGTTATTTTAGGGGCCTCGACTCACTGGAAAGGAGTTCAATCATTGCATTTAATTCTAACCAGAAAGATGATTGCAAATATTGTATGAGACTTTTGATGTTTCCCTCTAGATAAACATCATCGTAAGTAATTGCTTTATAAAATGATTATGTGTTTTTTTTAATCGATAAAAAAATTAACGGGCAATCTCAAAGAAAAACGAATGCTTTAAAATAATTCATAATTACTGTTAGATTAAATTTGATTAATTTTCCTACTATGTATCTGAAACAAGTATTCACAAGAAATAGGTTTATAAATTTTCTGCATATTTTTTATAAACAACTTCTATAAATATAATATTTCAGTTTATTTATTGAAACCATGTTCTGGTAATACAAATTTGTTAGAAATTTCTTAAATTCTTCCAGAACATAAAATGTTTGCCTGAAATAAATTTCTATGGTGAACACACACACACACTCCTCTCTCTCTTACATTTAGTTTGTCTTAGCTTTTTACTAAAAGTTGCTCATAAATTAAACTAAATTCTGTGACACAACAGCCCAACGAGGGGCAAAAGCCTACATTTCTCATTTCTGTTTTCTTGTCCAAGGGCTCTGGGGTGCGAAGTATGTGTCCCGTTTAGGTGGTCAGTCTAAAGCAAAACCCCTAATGTTCAGTCGCCAAGCATGTTTGGTACTCAGCTTTACCAACCCACTGAAGACATAAGGCTCAGTTGACCTTGTCGAGTCCGAGATAGATCCTCGGGTCTGCACTTTAATAGCGCGAAGCACTACCACTGAGCCACCGAGCTTCTAAAAGTTGATCATAACAACGTAAAATGTGTGTTTTCTGTAAATAAAGTTATTATTTAATGAAAATACATTCAAAGGGACAAAATAATTTAAATACGTTTAAGTTCTTATAGATTGTGCAAATAGTATTAAAGTTCTTTTCATATTAGCAGAAATATTAAATTTTTAGCATTCTTTAATTACTGTAAACCTCGCGTATAAGTGTGAGTTCAGAGGAACTTATTTTCTTGAAGATCACTGTCTATTATTTGTTTCGAATAATTTTGCATTTCCTCATTTCATTTTTTATTATTTTATTATTTTCATCACCTTCATCACTTTTATCTCTTATTTCCATTATTAAATTTTTCATGGAATTCGACATCTTACTGTCACATTATCTTAGTTTCCATTATTTTCACTGTCTTATTTTCCTTTTATTATTTTTCAGTACTATGAGTTTTCCATTTTACTTTTCTTAGATATTTATATCAGTTCTTTAAACTCTTGTACTTTAATATTAATTATTATTCATAAGTGAATTTTGGAAGTTTAAAAATTATAAAACTATCAGGAAAGTTTCATTAGGAAGAACGTCTCTCTAAATTTAATTATGAATAAGATCGTTGTGATCATCATATCAGTTAAATTTTGAGCAATATATTCGTTGAACACTTTTACTTCTAGTAAGTTCTAAACTTGATCCAAATGAAGATTTTTCGTAATTAAAGCAATGGTGGTTGCGAGGTCTAACATATGTCTTGGTTCCAATGTCTTCCAAGTGAAATGATACCTCAGCAATTTTAAACCAAGTTCGGTGGTTTACAGCATGATCTCTGCTCCTATATTATAAAGACTAACTTTATAGAGTGAAAATAGTCTTTTACCACATGTTTTATATCATATGATAAACAGAAACCTTACCATTCTCCCATAAAATTGGAAGACATGGAGTACCCATGAAGTTGGTCTGGTCCCAAACTAATCAGTGGGATTAACACGAATATTTTTTTTAGTCAAGCACCTGTATTTGCAACATTTGTAAAAATACAAGAATGCAAAAAATGAATAAATAAATAATTTTTAAGAGCGTAAACAACATGCTATTAAGAGCGTAAACAACATAGATTACATTTCACTGAAGTGAAGATTTGATTGAAACTATATTCGCATCAAATTAGGCCGTAGAGTCCTGGTCGGTAGAAGCGTTTTCTCCCATTGTCGGAGAGTACTCTCCAACAAAGGGAATTGATTCCATTACTAGTAATGGATTTAAATCTCGACCCAACCGAATATTGTTGTGTTCCATAATAGGGGTGGGGCACGTAAAATATGTAGTGGTTGCAAGGTTTTTCATGTAAAATGAAACTTCTGGGGATGGCAGGACAAGTCTGGGGGTCTTTTGCTTGGCCTTTGCTTCTAAAGTACGAAGACCCGCCCATTTTCAGGGCAACGATATCCCACCCATTACCTTAGGTGCCTTCACTTCCTAACCTCGTAGTTCTTAGTGAGTGGAATATCGTAAGTAGCCAGGCATTAGAAATAAAAAGATATATATTAAATTCATAATATTTAGTTTTAAATAATACAAATAAATGGAAGAAATAAGAATAAACTTTTTTTCTTATATTATTTTGCTGAAATACAGCTTAACTTTTTGTTATTTTACTAGAATGCATTGTACCTTTTAGTAAAAGAAATTTCTTCTCATATATCATAAAAAATTTCATTACCTAAATAGATGTCAAATTCAATTCAGTATTTTACAAGAATAATCATTTACAGTCTTACAAATGCGAGAAAAAAAAAGAACTCAAAAAATTAGCCGAAGCCATTATAGAGCCATGTGAAGACATAGCACAGGCTCAATAAAACGTACGAGAAAACAGTTTCCCGAATTCAGCTAAAGAAAGTAACATCGCCAAGGAAACTATATTATAAACTGTTAAACTTGTTAAATTATATCTCTCGTATATAGCAATTCCCAAAACAACCATAACTTCATATTTCTTCTATAAAAAGAATGAGGAGCTCTATTTTCTAAATATGGTATATAAAAGTGCTCATCAAGTTAAGTGCTCATATTTCAAAACGCCATTTTCAGTGCTCACTGCTTTTGACATGATGGCCTTATGATGCTTAATGATTTTGTGCGCTCAACTCTGAAAATAGCCTCGTTTCTATTTTTTTTTACCTTAGATTCGCTGTTGTTACTTTAATGATGGCTTATAGTTATTTATTTTATATATGACGCTGAATCCAGAAAAATACTACCATAAGGTGATTTTTATCCTTTTATGAAATTACTTACAAATTTATTTAACTGTTTGTTTTCGGAAATAGAAAATGATGTCTTAAAACATTGTATAAGCAAATAAAAATATGTTTTTAAAAAATACTAAATGTTTTAATGAACAAAGAATCCATGAATATATATATATTAAAGAATGGATAATTATTAGAAACTAATCTCTAAATTATTTTAAAGTATAAAAATAAAACACAGGGATTAAATTTAGCATGTTTCATTATTTAATATTTCAAACCAATAATACTTTGCATTTTCAAGATTATATTTAAAGTGTTTGAACTAGAAGTTGATTTATTGTAACAAAGTAAATATGCAATAAAGATATCAGAACAATATTTATTTATATTATATTGTATAAAATGTTTAGAATATCATAATTAATTATTGAAAATAGTGAGAAGAACACTTATTTTTTGACACTCGTGTGAAGCAAGTTGAGTTGCAATGATTTTTTTATATAACTATGACTTGAAGATTTTTTTTTCCAAAATCGGTATGAATCTTCGAACATTTCAATTTCTTATACTTTATTGATTTTAAGTAAACAAAAACCTCAATGTCAAGTAAAATAACAGCTCGAAAATTTGAATAAAGACAAGAATTTGAAAGTTTCTATACAGTCATTTACGAAAGTATCAATACAGTATAAAACTTCAAACAAAAAAAGTATTTTAGAACAATACAAATTTATGAATTAAAGATTCTGTTATGAAGGAAGGAAGAACAGTTAGATTGTTTAAAGAAGCGTTACTTTGTTGATTATTACTGCAACACTTTTAAGCATATCCTTAAAAATGTTTCACTTGGATCATGAGAAATATTCTTGCAATAAAGAATATTTATACGCACATCAATAAGTTCCCAGAGTTATGATTTATGAGTGAAAGATTTATCTTTGATTTTTTTTCTAAAGGATTTAGATTCTCAATGAAAATTATATGTGTAATCTTTTATTGATTTTTTTCAGACAAAAGGCAAGTTTTACAAATCAGAAATATCTAAAAATGTATGTCCATTATGCATATAAACGAAGCATCAATGATAAATTTATCACTTGTGCAATGATAACTTTTAATACATGTATCGAAATCTGAATTCATTAACAATAGATTTAAGAAGAAGGATGTAGATATTCAGTTTCAGATGTAGATACGCTATCTCATATCGTCCCAACAGAAAGAGGATCTTCTCAATAAGAGACAAATACTTTTCCTCATGCCTTGTTCAAGTTTAATGGCATGTTATTAAAAATCCAAAATAATCCTGAAATCTCAGTTTATTAGTAACTAAGCTTTTTTAAAAATAATAATAAATAAATCTCCATTGCTTGTTACTCTTTCCCATACTTTGTAAAAGTCGAATTTGCTTTGTAAAGTCACATGCTGACCAAAGTTATATGATTCGAGAACAAGTCAAGTACTTAGACTGAATCTGATATTTTTCTTTCTAGATATTTAAATCTGATCGTAGATGCTTGCGATAGGTCATACGATCTTGTCCTGGATTCATATTGAGAATTGGTTTTTTCAGAATGTCTTATGATACTCTTAGTAACAGTTAATTATTCAAAGATTTCATGCTTAGTTTACTTAAAACTTTTTCTATGATTCTTTTCACACTTCATTGTTAACATTTGTTCCCAAACTTACTTGACGTTAAAAAAAATCTTATGTGAACAGCAATCTTTAGCGTTTTCATTTTGCAATAATAACGAAATATTTAGTATCGATATTAATTTCAAAAAGACAGATATTTCAATATTTAGACTGACACATTCTCTCTCTATTTTAGTTACTGAATACCGTTGAGAAATTACTACTGGTTTTAACTAGTAATATATATATATATTTATATATATAGGCTGTGCATAGTCGACTCATCCCTCTCTGACTTCATCCCCGACTTCATCCCTTCAATGGAACGATAAACTGAGTACCAAGAATGTTTCGGAACATTGAGGGTTTCGTGATAGGCTGACTAACCACTTGACCGGGACACTTTTTTCACGCCCCAGGGCCATCGGTGACAAACAAATATGGCCTTTGTAGGCTTTATCTCTACGGAGTTGTCGTGATACTGAGTTTATATATATATTCGTTAGATATTAAATAAATTAGTATTTTGCTGTTCTGCAAAACAAAATACTTTCTGAAATTGGCATTAATTTTCTTAATTAAAAAACTATGTTAACTTGTTTGTGAAAATTGTTTCACTGAATAACTTATCTTCATTCTAAGAATATATTAACAAATTTTTCATGTAGAATTCCGATGAGGAATCTGCATTTTCTTTCGTAGATTTAGTAGGTAATAATTTATAAAAACAACATTTCGCTTAAGTAGATCTCAGAGTTTTCTATTAATATGAAATGTCTTCAGAAGTCTCTTACACACATACCCATATGTAACACTCATTAGAAATTTATACCCATGACTATAAGAGAAAAAAAAAACCTCTTGAAAAATCAACAACTGTAAAGTGCAAAAGAACAAAAATTGAACTTCATTCTTTTTAAAGGGTTTTGCATTATTTAATAGGGTTTTTTAGCGATCTCGTTTCAACATTCGGGGATCATGAGTGGAAGGGATAGAGATTTAAGTGAAGCTTAAATTTTTAATGATTTTGTGAAACTGTGAGTCTACGAACTTCTCTTTCATATATGTACCTTAAAAAAATACCAAGATTCGCATGATTCTTAAAAATGCTATGAAGTTAATAAAAGTGTTTCTGCATTTGAAATTTTTTATTTAAAGTAATATGTTCAGAATGTATTAATGTGTCAAAAATAAGTAAAAGCAGAATAAAATATTTAAATAGAGAATGTAAAGTATTTCACATTGCACTGATTAAAAATGAATGAAGTAGATTGGTGAGCAATATATATATATATATATATATATATATAAACTGATTAACTTGAATGGCTGAGATGAGATTTATTAATTTTATTAAATCAGATTTTTTCATTAAACTAATTTAGAAAGCTCCTGAAAATGAAGTCAAACAGTAGTTTATAATAAGTTAATACTTTCAAGTACCATTTTGATATTTTATAATAATAAATTTTGTTGTTACATTTTTATTAAAATATATAATAAATTTTATGAATTTTCTTGAATCCTGAAATTTTAAGGATTTAAGATTACCAAAAATAATTTAAATATCACTTTTTTTCTTCTTTTTCTCCCCCTAAAAATATATTTGAAACACACACATATTTGTGTAATAATTGAACTATTTATTTAAAATTATTAAATTTTAATGAATTAAATTGTAAAATATTATAAGAGGAATTAAAATCATTAAATATTTTTATTATTTTAAACAGATGTATCGTGACTTGATTATTAAGATCATTAGAAATTTATTTGTGGTTATTACTTGCAGTGCTATTTTAATTTTTTCAAGTAAAAAAAAAATCAAATATAAAATAATTGAAGAATATTTTATTTTAGTTATTCTTCAATAATTTTACTATTCACTAAAAAGCTCTTATGTAGGTCTATCTCTATTCCTTAAAGCACTGGTCTACCACTTTATTTCCAAACATAAAAATAATTACAACAACGAACTAACTAATAACAGAACAGCAATAAAAAAACTAATTCATAAGAAGTCAGCATATATTATCGGCTATATTCTCTTGTTGCGTCTATTGACATCTACCTAGGCTCATCTGGGAAGGTAGGTGTAAATATACATTTTCAGCCTACACTTCCAAGGCCATCTCGGCGAGGTGGTGTAACATGGACAGATTTTTTACTTCGTTCAACAGTTCTTTTAAAAACTCTTTTTTCCTTAAAATTACCAAAGGAGAATAATTTTGAGAAACATTCTGATAAGGTGTTAGTGTCAAAGTATGGTATACACCTTAAGATTCACCAGGTTTCTCACAAATGGCTGTTACAAAGGTAGCAGGTGATTTCTGGGATTACACGATGTTAGATCTACATTTTCTAGGCATAAATTTAGCACTTTTACTTGGCAAGCTTTACTTAACGCATGGAGTTTTACCCAAGCTAAATCACAGGATTTATAATCAAGATTTGACTTATGTGATTTACTTGCATATTCTTTTCGACAATCTTGACTTCTTTTAATATTTTCTTTAATTCATAACATATATCTTTTAAAACGTTTTAAATAAAGTGTGACTTCTGAAACAATATTATTATGGATAACAGTACGCAGGCCAGCATATACGTCATCTATAATTCTTAGTTCTCTGGCAAAGCTTAGATAAGCTGTCGTACAACAGCTGTTTTACATTTTGCAATGTTCATTGAGAATCTAATAGCTGGCAAATGTTCATTCCACAATGCATGATTGTTACCTAACATCATTGCCAAACGGGGCTTCAAATTTCTGTTTTTACGTTCCACAGAATCGGTATGTGGAGGGCAAACAATTATGAGGATTTGATTGATTTTCAAAACAATACATAATTGTTGCATTATTGCACTATCAAATTGTGCCTTATAGGAGACGCGGCAATCCAGTTTCAAATAATTTCATTTAGCAATGTGAAAAATCCATCCTTTAGCAGTAGCTTGCTTTAATGGGAATAAATAAACCCATTTTTGTACAGTCCTCAACAATGAAAATTCACATAGAGCCTTCATTCGTTTCTGGTAAGGGTCCAAAATGATCAATGGCGATGCTTTCAAAACAGTAAGTAGGTACAGGTGTTTACAATAAACCAGCAAATTTTTGATTTGTCACTTTGTATCTGATGAATTCTGCACAAATCTTGACATAATCTGAAGCATTCCTGTTCAGTAATTTCAAGATTATTTAAAAAAAAAAAAATTACCATCAGTTCCATAATGTGCTGCTGTGGGAATGTCATGATGAAGTTTGAGGACTTGTTCTCTTTCATGAGAAAGGATAACTAATTGTTCTTCATCAGTTTCAGAGTGAGGTGAGTATCGGTACAGTATACTTTGATTCAAGAGGTACCCTCTCTCCATCCAATACGCAAAGTTCGCATTTTTATTTATATATTCTGAACAGTCAATGATCTTCTTTAACTCAAGGTCTGTCAATTGTTCCGTATTCTTGATTGGATATCAATAAAAATAAGCTTTAAATCACAAGTTTTTCATTTTTCTGGTCCTTGCTTTCCACTGGTCTGAAGAGTATGTCCGCCACAAGTTTCATTTTCCTGGAAAATAGTTTATCGCCAAATTAAAATATTGAATCTGAAGTGTCCGTTTGGCATATCTTCCACCGGTTGATGTTAAAGTCATTAACCTCTTCAATGATTGGTGGTCTGATGCTACTATATTGTCTGAGTTTTTAATATAACATAGAAATTTGTTTAAGGTCCAATCAATTGCTAATGTTTCTCATTATGATCAGGAGTAGTTTTTTTAAGCAAAGCTTTTAAAAGTCTACTGGTATATTTTATTGGTTGTTTATTAGCCGAACTTTCAACTTGTAGAAGAACTGCGCCTAAAGTATAACACTTGTATCCGTTCGAATAATAAAAGGTTGAATGATAGGATAAACGTTTCTTAATAGCAATGTGGTTATTAGATATCACTTAAGAATTTAAAAGGCTTGATGCTCTGGCATCCTCTATTTCTAAGCAATTTTCTTTGTCAGATTGCTAAGGGCTCTAGCGATATTTGAAAAATTCGCACTGAATTTTCTGTACCACGAATAAGTTTGCAAAACTGATTGTAACTATTTAATATTTCTTGGACAAGGAATGTTTTCTATTACTGCTATTTTATCTTGATCAATTCAAGATATTTTACACGAGGGCATGTATATTTACATGTATCTCCTTGTGGATAATTTTAATTTCCGAAGTTTATTAAGCACCATTTTTAAATCTTGAATATACCATTCAAATGTTTCAGACAAAGCAAAATAATCATCAAAATAGATTAGGACATTCGCTGATGATGAATTATGCTTACTTGCTAATAGACTACTCAAGATTTTATCACTATACATCACAGGTTTCATTATATTGTTGTCTTATATAAATTTAGTAAATTGATCCTTTTAATATTACAATTGCATAATTGTTGCATGACAGCAGTATTTGCATGATTTTGCTAATGATATCATCACGAAATAGCAAAAAATATCATTGAAAAAGTAACAATATAACAATATTATTTTCTGCAAGTGATATTGAGGTGCACCAGTTGAGACTTGGGGAACTGCAAATCCCAAAGCTTTCATTTTAAAGGGTTATTTGTTTTCTTGAAAACATTATAATATGAACAATTTATAAACTAGAATGAATTCAGAAATACTGTTGTTCTAGGAACAAAAACCAATGACCATCCTCTTCTACAATAATCAGACAATTAAGTCATACCACCTATCCATAGTAATACTAAAGAACACACGATATCATTCCAATTTTCATACCTACACCCAATCAATCGATTGCTTATACCACAACCTTATAGCATCTACAGAACTTGATTTCTGGATTTCAGTTCGTCAGTCTCAGCTTGTATATTCATTTACTATTTCGAGAATGGATCTTGCAAACATTTAGAATCATTTATATTTCAAGCCTCACATCCGAACCGAATTAATTTCCTTTCACAGAAAGTGACCATAGAAGGACAAATAAACCAATCAAACTTATTTGCGTCGTGTGCTGGTATTTCATTGGTTATACTTGAGATGAGCTATAACCTTAATGATCTGAATTCATTTTCTATTATTTAATTTTCAATTAGTTAATATACAAAATAAAATACGTATCTAATTCTGAAATTCTATGTTTATTGTAACATGTTCTATGTTTCTACGGATATCAAAACTGATCATAAAAGAACGGAAGGAACAGATAATGACTGTAGCTAACATAATCATTTGAGATTTAGATTTTTTTTATAAATGGATTATCTAAAGCAAAAGGGTAAAGAATGAATTATTTTTCCAAACTCATATTTCTATTAAAGAGCCTATATGAGAAGAGAAGTCTGAAAAATCGTATAGGAGTTTTTCCAGATTTCCAATCTGTAAATAGAAACTTGGCAAGAAATTTCTGTATGGAAGTCGAGAAGAGCTTAAAAGTGACTTTTGTGGAGGAAGAAAAAGAAATGACAAGACTACAAAAGGCTTAAAGAAAGCGGAAAAACGTGGGAAGAAGAGGACCACGTTGTGCACGACTTCACCTTCGGGTTATAAATCTTCTTCACAAAATCCCGTTTTCTCGCAGGACATTTTCGAATCTCAAAAATGGGAGGAAAAAAAATTTTCGAAGAAAAAGAAAAATTCTAGGGGTCTGAAACTTATTCTTTTGCTTCACATTTGTATATCACTGGACATATTTTTGTTCTTTTTCTTTGCTTAGAAGGGAAAAAAATGTTCTTTTTTTTTCCAAAGAAGAGTATTTCTTTATGTATCGGGGTCCAATCTAAATCTGGAGAGAAAAATGAAGAGAAAGAGGGTGGTATTCCCGGCTTAAGCGGCTTTATTTCATGCTTTTTCCTTTGTTTTATTTTTCTTTTGCTTATTTTATAAAGGGGCGCATCGAAGCTTTTAGCACGATTTCGAATAAGAAACGGGGGAAAACTGATCTAAATATTTTAGTAGACTTCAAAAGAAGTGAAATGAAGACTTTCTTTTTTCATTTTATTTTTTTTAACTTACCCTCCGTTTTCTACAGTATATTATGTCCATTGGAATATACAGTATTAAGTTTCGCAAAGCTTTATCCTTATGAAGACCATTTTTTATTAATGTTTATCTTGATAATCTTTCTTGAATTAATATTCTTATCTCAGATCCCTAACAGGGATAAAAACTATGTCATTATTAAAATTTAATGTAGAAAATTTCTACTCGCTTTTAAAGTCTTTCAAAAGCTGTAAGCGAAGAGAGAACGTTATTTGTAACAGGGTAACAATAACAATACGATAATAACGGATAATAATAGAATAATAATAAGAATAAAAAATAAAAAAAAGACAATAAAGAATACATGTATTTTTATATAACTCAAATTTAAATTTGTACATGATTTAACAATTAAAATTATAAATCATATGAAAATAAACATTTTCAGATTCAAAATATTTTTGTTACTGTGCATAAACAATAATCTTAGTAACTTACAAATTTTGTTTTTCCAGAAAGGGTATCGGAAATGAAAACTGCTGTTAATGATGCTAGACTGACGTAAGGTAATCAGATTACTAAATGAGTAAGCAATCAGGATGAAGCAACTACATTTAATTTAGGAATTCTGATATAATAATAAGGGAATGAATATTCTCAACATTTTGCAAAATTCTCTTTTTTTTAATATTTTATTTTGAAATCAAAAATGTAAAATTTTAAACTCTCCAAAATATAAATATAATAACATACTAGTAGTAAGGAAATGTGATAGGTAAAATTCCATTTCAACGATGAAAGTGATAAAGTCGCCAAATGGTAATACCGACTACTGAAAAAATATTACCATTAAATATTTACTACTCAATTCTTTATCTTTACCTTTTTGTACAAATTTTGAACACAGTTAAAAATCATGTACCTTTAGTATATGTTACATCTAATTTCTTAGTGTTCGGTACGTTGCTACCAAAAAGACATTTTTGGCGAAATGTGGAATACATGGAACAGGGAAATATAAACATATCAAATTTAATTAGTTTCAGTAAAGAATGATGTATTAAACAGAAATCTAACATAGCTGACTAATTTTTCAATTAAAATTAATAAAGAAATTAAGATAATTTATTTATAATGTTATGTTTTGATAAAGAATTATTCTATTCCATTCTTTGGGGTAAGACAACCCAACAGGGTGCTAAGAAATACAATGCCAATATTTGTTTTCTTGATAAAGGGCTTTGAGGTGTGAAGCATATGTCCAGATTAGGAAGTCTAACACGAAACTCCTGTTTAGTTATCCAGCATGCTTGGTACTCAGCTTTATAGACCTAAAGAAGGGATGAAAAGCTGAATCGACCTTGCCCAGCACAAGGATTGAACCACGAGGATAAAGAATTGAATAACCAAAATGGTAATAATATACAAGCGCAAAATCTACAATGCACACATTTTATGAAATTTATATTTTGTTACACTTTTACTTTTAAGTTTTATTTTTAAGTTTTACTTTTAAGTTAATTGCTAATTTTTCGTTGGTTATTTTGACTGTGGAGTAACATTCATATATATTGTTTATCAAATTAGTTTAACCCAGAACTCAAATGATATTTTAGCTACTATCATGATTTTCATATTTCTGTCTTAGAAACACAGAAACATATCTGGCTGTCGCAAATGAAATTTGTACTCGTCCTATTTAGAGAATTATAAATTAGAAAGAAAGAATGAATAAGATACATCTATTTCTAATTTTTTTTTTGTAATCGGGCTATTTCTTCAATGTGTGGAGTCAGTAAATTCAATTTATTACTTAAATAATTAGATTTAAA
>JAPDSC010081742.1:70123-118030 GCA_026290005.1 Latrodectus geometricus | reverse complement strand
TATATATATATATATATATATATATATATATATATATATTGGACATTTAATTTTGTGAAATTTTAAAAGTATTCAAATTCTTTTTCATTATTAAAGCACTTCAAAAAACAATTTTTTAAGGATTTAATTATTCAAATTATCCCTCTACTAAAATATATGAAAAGTATACGTGTATAATCTCCTGTAATCTCTCTTTGGAATAAAAGTTACATCCTTTTAAGTTCTTGTTATGATTAAATAATTTTTATAAAATTTATTCTAGGATTATTTGTAAAATTGCTTAAATTTAAAGTTTTTTTAAAGGGAAATTAAATTTTATGTTGGATGAATAGATCACAAAGAATTCTACAAATGAAGTTTTTGGGACTATAACATTTTTAAATTATACAAACATATTTATTTATACAAAAAAGAAAAATATATATATCTTGACATTATTCAATCTTATGGGAACGCAACGGGAGAAATTAAAAAATATATATATTTTTGAAAAAATCTTACAGTAGTACGAAAGAGTCAATGGAATATTTGTATGGATGTAAACTTTTGTGTTTTGATTCAATAAAAATTTTTGCGTTTTGCTCATTCAAAGATAAGTTTGGTATCTTAAAACAAATCGAACTATAAGATGCATTGTAAATTAAAATTTCAATTATTTTGATCATATCATAATATGATATTACATACAATGGTGTAACTATAGCACAGTCTAATACAGAATTATAATTCCTATTAAGAATAATTTTCAATGTGTTTAGTTTTACAAATTTATTTCCTTTTTCCCACTGGTATTTATAAAATTCATAAAATTATTTTAGAATTATTTTGTCACTCCATAGTTTGCTTCCTCAGATGTGGATGGGTTCTTATTGGCGATTGAGATTTATTAATTAAAATATATTCGACATTTTTATAAATATAATTTTGTATGGCAAATATCAAACTGAAAGCTAGTGATCTGATGATTCAGTTGCCAGTTTGGGAATTTTTTTGGGAAAAAACAGAAATATTTAAAAAAAAAACCTATTTGATTTATATATTTCCATAAAGATTTCGTTGAATAATATGAAAAGTAAGTCAAGCAACTTTCGTACTTTGTGGCAAAATATTTATTTTTAAACTTTCAGAGAATCAAAAACTGGAATTCCAAATTCGAATTCGCAGTGTAGGAAAGATCGATAGCGAGAAATTGAGGTTATCGCGAATTCTTGATTGAATTGCATGCCTATGACTTTGATCCCCTTAACCTAAAAACATTCTGCACTGCCATAAAAACTAACGTTATACTATTGGCTGAAATTTGAAGTTGTTGAAGAAATAAAAAAAAAGAAGAAGAATAGAGAGTTTTGGAATACTGAAGAAATACTCAAGCAAATAAGACGGCTGGAATCGATAAAATGAAGTAGGGGGGAAAGCAAATGGTATTATTCCGTTGTAGAGAGCTCTGGCGAAGACGCGTTCGAAATATCCGAAAGGAGACCGACCACAAAACGACAAAAAATGATCCTGTTCACTCAATCAGAAAAACGATACTGCTTCTCCTCTTCGATTTTTATCCCTCTCTTCTCTTTATTTTCTTTTCCAAAACTTGCATTGAGCAAAGTGAGGAAAATATATAGGATTGAGAAATCCGGAAAAAGAAGCCGTATGCAGCAACATGTTTTATTCTTTTTTTATTATTTTTTAAAGAAATTCCTAGATCCATATCTCCATCGGTTCTTATAAATGCTGCAAAGATAAGGATTATCTTTACCCTTTTCTGTTTCATTTTCTTCTCTTTTATATGCTGCAGTGGAAGGACTCTTTATGTTGATAAATGATGCTTGGGAAAAGTTGATGGAGTAGCTGTAGCTAAATGCTTGACTGCTGAAATGCTTAGATTGCCAAAGATTTGCCAACCAAATGTATTTTTATTGTAGATTGTTAGATAGATTGCATCTTGGAGTATGCTATCTTGTTTTGTTGTAAAAAAGAGAGTTTATCAATTTCTTTTAAGCTTGAAATTTTAAATCAACAAAATGTCGCTTTTCTTAGTTTTATTCTGTCAAGGGAAATAATTCTTGAAAACCTTTTATCATCATTTTTACATCATTTGTCAACTCAATTTGTTGAAAATCAAACTGTTCATAGATTCAGAATTATAGTTTGTAAACTATAGCATACATTGTATATAATTGATTTTTTTCTTGATTAAAAAATTATCTACTTATCTTTTCTGTTCATATCAAACTTCTGTTATTTTTCTTCTATTACTTGAAGCCAGAGGATGCAAAAATTACCAAAAGCCAACTTTATGTAACTTAACGTCAAATCCAAATTGCCAAAGAAACTACGTAGCGTTTTCGAAAACTTTATTTTACGATGTGGCAAAAATACCGGTAAACATTAAGGGAAAATCAAGCTTTCAATTGTACTGACATTTTCTTCCTGTCAGGTTTAATTCTTATAGCTTTATTAGATATCAAAATTATCAGGGGAACCTAATATTAGGATTTGTAAATTATAATATATGTCACATAATTGCTTATATGTCACATAAGCTTCTTGGTTAAAGGAAACTTTCCCTTATTGTTTTCGTCCATTTATGTGAAATCATTTAAAATAAAATTTATTTTAAATTTTAAGTAAAATGGAATCTATATTGTGTTTATAAACTGCTTATTATCATTGAAAGTTCTTAAAAATATATGAAATTTAAGTCTAAGATTCTGAAAATACTATTAATATCATAAAATATGAAGCATTTACGTCCGGTATTATAATATAGATAAATTATTTTCCTTAGTTTCATTTTGTTAATGAACTACTTATTTCGAAACCACTGTATTATGAATCAAAATTACCACGTGTTTAAACAAATCCCCATAAATTTCAATTTGTGATATATGTTACATGAAAATGAAGTCTTTTATGATTAAAGAGAATTAATATCATTATTATTAGAATTAATATTTGTTTACTAATGTGATTTAAAGGTTTATAAATCAATGGAATTAAAAATTATCTTTAAATCAAATTCTTAGCTTCACCAGTTTTATTAACTTATGACCCCTAACCACTTTATTTAACTAGTCAAATTTAAATTCATTATTAACTTATAACATTTTTTCAACTTAACCAAATTTAATATCAAATCTGTAATCTTTAAAAATATAATTGGTGCTTTCAAAGATTTGATTTTTTTTTAAAATTTAGATCTAATATAGTATATAATAATATAATTTAGTAAGAATATATTTAAAGGGACATTTATACTCCTCCCTTTTTTATAATGTTTGAATTTTCCTGTTCAAAATCCTTGAGCAAAATTTACATGATACAGATAAAATATCAAGAGTATTCAAAGAAAAGTTTGTTTCTGATAAATATGCTTTAACTGCTTTCAGTTCCTTAAAATATTTATTTTAGACCGTAAGCGTTTAGTTTTCTAATCATAATTTACACTCATTTTCGTCTCATAAAACATGGTTTATGTTGTAGAATAATGAGAGACTACTATGATTTCCACCTCTCAGTACAATAAAAAGCGGAAGTGGTGGCTCTTTATATAATGAGGCACTCAGTGTGTACTATGGTAGCATTGAAAGAGTTTTCATAAGCTAAAAGCAGGGATCAAGCTGAAGACCCCTACACTGCCACCCTCAGAGGTATCATTTCACATAAAGGAAATTGCCTCTATGACTTATTAAAGTGCTCCCGATTACTTCAGTGAACACGATGGATTTTCGATTGTGTTGGGACTAGAACTCACTAACTTTCAACAACGAGAACGAAAACCCTAACCAACCAGCACAACGACCTCAAAATATAATTTATTATCGGTTGTACTTTGTATCATTATCAGTTATTACTTTTTCACATAGTTTAGATTTTTATATTAATAGTGTGTTAATATGCTATAGTATAATAACAAATATGGTGAGTTAAATTGAAATCGTAATTAACTCGGACTCATACCTATGCTCTTTTATACATGTATGCTTATAAAAAATTTTGTAATTGAATAATAAATTTTACACACACTTAATTTTAGGATTTCATTTATTTCAACTATTAATAGCTTACATTTTCTGGTACTTTTTATCTGCTTTAAAATATTTATTAGAAATATTTCTGACTGATGAAAAATAATTTCTCTCTTACTTCAAAAATTTTAATTATTTCCTCAAAATTCAACCAGGATTGTCTATAATACAATATTTTTTATTTGATCTTCTAATTACTTTAAAATTCTTTTTAAAAAATTGTGATGCTTATAAAATCTTTCAAAAAATAACTTTAATAATCCCGATGATGTGTAGAAGTTTTAAATTTTTATATATAGCAATAAACATGGCTAAATTCTAAATGTCTCACTGTTATATTGTAATTATTTATCAGTTATCTAAGAGTCAGAAAAATATAATGGAATGTAATTTCTTTCTTGTGAAAGAAAAAGTGTTTATACATATAAACACAAGCCATATGATTATTGAAAAAAAAAAAAACAGATTTATTATGAGAAGATATTTACTTCTTTAGCGCTAAGTAATTTGTGATGAAAAAAATCATTCTTCATTTTCATGATTTAAATGCTTTTATATCAGTCTTTATCATTATTTCTTATGACAAAATTTATACAATTAAGTTAAATAAATTAAGAAATTTTTCCGTACACCTTTATTTTCTTTGTTTTCATTTTTTGCATATATAAAAATTCATCAACTGCAGAAATTGATATATTGTTTCATTTCTCGAATCATTTTCTCGTCCCAAACTCTTCAAGAATCATTCTTATCAGAGGAAATATTTGAGAAATTTTCAGTTTTGTTTCAACTGCTTAAGTAAACAAAAGTTGACATACTTTCAACTTTTTTTTGCAGAAAAGACAAAACATTTTCTGAGTTAAGTACTCCTGGTTGTCATTCTAAATTATTTAAATCAGTTAAAATGTCATCCGAATAGAGACAAATCAATTCTTTTAGTTAAAAAAATGTACAATTTTTTAAAACTCCTACAAAATAGACAGTTATTCTAGATCTTTTACAATAATTAAGTCTATTGATACATATATTAATTAATTAGGTTATGAGATGACAGAATCTGTGCCCCAATCTCATTAGGTTAGTTTCATTGGGAGTAATTTTTATTCTTGTCTACCTATGTCATGTCATTAGTCTCCAGCTTGCCTGGTAATAATCACCAAAACTGCAGACTCTCATTTCTTATTACCATAAATCCGTCCGACTCGTGAATCATTAACCCACATTGCACTTGCACACCGAGACATGCATCCGAATGCGTCATTCGTCAAGGTATCAACAGACGTCAGCAAACTCCACCTCGTGTGCGATATAACACGTTTAATGAGGGATTTTTCGAGCGGACAAACTAATATTAATGACTGTGCGGTATGAGATAGTCTCACACTAATCTCCCCAACTTTTCCCTCTTGCCGTCTGTGGTTATAAGAAGGAATGTCGTTGCAATTACGGTAGCTCTGTGTGATGAGTAGGACGTGGTATTCGTAAAAGCAATGATTAATGATTTTTACCACATCATGATCATTGCTTTTTTTTCTTCCCTTCCAATCGTCTTTTTCCCCTTTCCCAGGACCAGGGGAAAGGGATAAGCAGCTGTGCGATGTGTCACATGTATTCTTCTGGGGAAGAGTTGAGCGGGTGAGAAAAGGGGGAAAAAAGTCAGCATTACTGAGATACGTGTTCAATTAGTGAGAGAAAAAAATTGAGGAAATTTATGGTGCCAGGAATTATCGCAGCCACTCTCTGTGCTGTACAAGAGATTTTCAGCTGTTGTAAATATGATTAGGTGAACAGTTGTAAGAAATGGATTATTTGAAAGATAAGCTCTCTAAAATAAGCTTAATTGTTGAATAATGTAAAATTCGCTTAAGTTGATAAGGGAGATAATTTGTTTATTAAGCAACACAAAAAATTATTTTTAAGAAAAAACTTGTTAATCACTTATTAAATTTAGTGTAAAAATATATTTCTAAGATAAAGTTCTAATAAATCTAATGCTTTTAATTACTTTCTTTAAAAATAAATGAACGTAATTAATTATTTGAATTTTTTAAATAGTAAATTGAATTTAATAAAGCCTTATCTGCTCAAAATATAATGTTAATGAAAAATCGATAAAAATGTCTCACAAATTTTATTAAAAATGTTCCGTGTGTTTATATTTAAAAAAAAATTAAAATTATTTTTATGAAACAATATAATTCAATATTGCAGTAATGTTTAAATACTAATAATGGTGCAATTCACGTATTTCATAAAATATAACTCACACAAAAAATCACAAAACAAATTATACAAAAACTCGCTTAGAAAAGAGCCACACAGTGATAGGCTTGACTATTTTTGTGAGTAAGCATCCATGGTCAAACTGTAAGTATTGAATAGAGAAGAAAAGAAAGCATTAATTTACCTATTAGAGAATATTATGATGGAAATAACTTATGATTAATTTCACATAAGCAAATCTAAGATAAAACCTAAAAAGGGCATACCATTAAAATAAAAATATTTTATACAACAGCCAATTCTAGTTACAGTTTTTCTAGTCTAGTTTTTTTACATCATATAATTTAAAATCATGAATAAGGAAAATGAAGTCTTATCAAGGAATGGATTACATAAAATGAAATATTTTCCATAGCTGATTCCCTTCATTTGATTTTTAACTTCCTCAATCAAATGATTATTAGATTTGTTATTATCTAGGGATTGGAAATAATTTTGTCTTTTTATTTTCTTATACACTGGCAGAAAAAATATGTTGCATTTAAATAATATGATGTGATATATTTCTTGTAAAGTAGTTACTGTGATTATTTATAAGTACATTCAGTTTTAACTAAATTAATATTTATTCAATTACATAATTAATAATTAATATTTATGCATACATAATTAATATTTATCCAATGAGATATATTTGAGTAAGTTAAATAATTTTCTTTTTTTTCATTACAGAAATTAATAAGATCTAAGGTGATAACACTGAAGATGAAATATTGGTTTATAAAACTGTGATCAAACCAGCTGTTACTTATGGATCAAATATTTGGACTTCAAGAACAAAAAAATATATTAATAAGCTGGGAGAGAAAGATTTTGAGAGAAATATTTGACCATGATGTTTGGAAGAAACCATACAGTTATGAATTTCAAAAACTGTTTAAATGTTATAATCAAAAAAAAATGAGGAAGACAAAGGGAGAGATAGCTTAAAGAAGATGTAAAGGATCTTAGGAACTTAAAAATAACAAATTGGAAAATTGTGGCAAAAAGTGGACTGCAATGAAAAAGAATTGTTAGGCAGGCCACGGTCCAACAAGGACTGTATTGGCGGGAGTTATTTAGTTAGACAATTTCAGAATTATCAAGAGCATTGATATATTCATTTTTTAGTAATCCCAAGTCACTGACATAAAAGAGGATGTATATTAAAAAACATAAATAAGCATAAAATTATGTGAATGTCTTAACATTCTCTCTCTAAAGATGGACATGAAAGATTTCAAATCACTTTGAAATTCTTATAATTGTGAGCAAAATTGAATTCTTAGTTAGATTTTCAGTAAATTTTCTCTTTGGAGTAATTCTAAAACAGTTTAAAAATAGGGTAATCTTATTTTTAACAGCAAAAAAATTTATACTTTTTCTTAGTTATTTTTTATTTTTATTTTTGTAGCAATAGATTGAGAACATTTAAGCAATAATTATTCAATTTTATAAAAGAACAGGTTGTAACAGTTATCGAAATTTAAAATTTATTATTATAGATGATTTTTATAATAATCCCATTGATAATTTATTGATAACGTCAATCACATATACTGTTCTGTGAAATATGTTATATGTATTTTGAGGTTTGAGTCTTAGATTGAAAACATTTGTCGCTTTTGTCAAAGCAATTAATTAAATTTTTTGAAAGTTAGCAAAACCTTTTATGTAAAATAACAAAAAGGCTTAAATTGAATATTTTGCAATTTTTAGTCTATATGACATGCTTATTATTAACAAAAGAATATACATGTGTTTCTGTAAATAAAAGGTTATATTTGCAGAAATATAAATTCTCTAAATACATACTGCAAGGCAACCTAATGCACGAAGTTATGTAAATGAAGAATGTTTGCATTCTAATGTAGGTGAAGAATCATCTTAAATATTAACCATTATAATAATGAATAAAAATTGTAACAAAAAATGCTGGTATAAAATGCTTATATTGACACAAATATATACCATCTTCATACTAAAATCGGTGTAAACTTGACGCACAAAGTTAGATCAGTGAGCTTTCTATTCTAATGCTAGTGAAGAATCAATCATTTTTACAGAATCAAACATATTTGTGTTACTCCAATAGTAGAATAACAAATTTACAAATTATCTTTTGTCGCAGATAAAACATTTGTACAGATAATGACAAATAATTGACAAGAAAGTCATGAGAGTGCAACAGTGCTATTTTGATTGCTGTAAGAATAGCAGGTTGAACCCTGCCATGAGTCATAGAAAACATGCACATTCATACGTCCTGGGATGCACCAATATCGGTTAAAGAAATTGGGAGAAAAGAATATGGTACCGTTTCACATTGTAGTTATTACGTTGCTGCCATTATCAGTTCAAAACTATGTATAACAACCGTGAAGAAATAATTCTGTAATACTTTTCAGATAATATTTTGCAGACGGTGTTGGTCATTTTTGCTGATACTATATCAACCAAAATTAGTATTACTCAGTGGAAACTGGGTGCCAATACTTATGGTGTCTGGTTTAGGAAAAATTTAAATAGAGAGGATAGTGTTCTAAATTTGCTAAGACTTTGGAATAAAATTAGAGATGTATGTTGGAGTGGCATAATATTATAAATCTCTCAACAAATTATGCTTTTGTTTAAGCAATAAATATCACCGAGTAGAATTCAGGATGTGTTCTCCTGATCAGTTCAATCCAACTATTGCAAAGAACATGGTAACAAGAGATTGGGTTTGTGACATCATCACCTACACTAACACCATTAGTCCTTATTGTGTGAAGAATAATGACTGACA
Source organism: Latrodectus geometricus (assembly GCA_026290005.1). Taxonomy (NCBI): domain Eukaryota; kingdom Metazoa; phylum Arthropoda; class Arachnida; order Araneae; family Theridiidae; genus Latrodectus; species Latrodectus geometricus. The sequence goes on along the minus strand of JAPDSC010081742.1, from coordinate 108,955 downwards.
ATTGAGGATAACTTATTTTATATGGTAGCATAACGTTTTCTTCAAGGAGTATAAAATGCTGTTGGTCCAAAGGGATAAATCCCAGATTGTCCACAGTTTTTATAGCCCAACATGTCCAGCAAAATAACAAACGCTACTTGCGTTTACAGTTTCGGTTTCTCTCTTTACGAATCTCTCGCCCATAACAATACTGGGTGTAGTTGAACGACATTTGTATTTCTTGGCAACATCATGACCGACAATGTATAGATAGATAACTTGCTCTATCCTATCCCATTACCATCCTTCAGGGAAAGTTGGATGCCATTTATAAACAAGATACTCCATACTAATTACAGTGCATATTGGCAACCATATGCTTAAAGATTATCAAGACTTTCTTCAGCCAATATTTCTTACGAATCTTTCAAACATAACGTGTATGGAATATAATTAATTGAGAGTCAATTGCATTTATTCTATGAGACACTTATTCACCTTGAGCTGACTGATGTGTTGGAAACATGAACTGTAACTAATAAAGAGGAAAGAGGTTGATATGCACCTTTGAACGCAAGATCATTATTAGTATTTTCGATGGAGTTCAAGATAATGGTATATGGCGTAGGAGACTCATAACGAACTTAATCTAATGTTCAAAGAGTCAGATGTTGTTCACTATTCTAAAATAAGTCGACTCAAATGGGTTGGACATGTCATCCGCTTGATCAACAATAGCTAAAGGAAATCTTTTGATCTAGACCACATAGCGTAAGAAGATGATGAAGACCTGAGCTTTGATGGCTAATGTGATAGAGGACTGTTTGATCTTCAGAACAAAGAATTGGAAGAGTCTAGTTGCTATTAGAGTTGGTTGGAAGCATTTTGTGCAGAAGGCATGCCCCAACTTGGGCCACGGGTGATGATGACTTGCAGTTATTGTCATCTAAACATAAAGATTTGTAGCAAACATAGGGAATTAATAACTAAATTAATAATAAATAAAATTAATAATTAATAAAAATGGATATCTAATCATTAGGAAATAATTTAAAGGTTATTTCCATCTGTACCAGACATGTTTCTGCCTATATCCTTATCTCAACGATGATTTTTCTCTTTTTCTAATCAACCGTATAATATTACATTTTCACTAAATCGCACAATATATATCTTTTTATATTTATTTTATATATATTTTGATACTTATGTATAGATATTTATTTCATAATATAAATCGATTATTTACAAAGTTGTGAATTTACTAAATTCAAATTGAATAAATCCTAAATTAACATTTTAGAGAATGAACTACTTCAAATGATTTATTCATGGTATTTATAACTAGTTCAGGAAGTTAGAAAAAACTTTAAATTGCAGTAGTTTTTATCTTATTTCAAAAGTAATATTATCATACATTTTTTTTTGCTAGAACTCTGAAAAAAAAAATACTCTTTTCAGTTCTGGAAACTGATAACGATTCCACTTCCACATCCATATTTCCCATCATCCCCCTCTTTATTTTTAACATCACTGAAGTTAAATCCTTAGCTGGAAGGGAGAATGAAAAGGAATAAAAATATCAAAGAATGCGAGGAATAAAAAATCTGATCGGTGAATGAAATACATCGACAATAGTTCCCCCCGGTACCATAAAGTAAGGGAGGAAAATAATTTATATCCTGATCTAAGGAGACAGGAATTGCTGAGAATTCCAGCCATTTTCCCCACTGATATTAATGCCTTTTTTTTCCAAAAAAGAGCGAGAGCTCATTTTGGATCTGCAAGCTTTGGCAAGTGTTGTATAAATCAAATAGAAGGCAGCGGCAATAATAATGGCAAGCTGAAAAAAGGAAGAATATCATTGCTGGATTTGCATTGGTTTCAAAAATGTCCAATGTAGGCACTTTACAACGCCGGAAGTTGTTGTTTTTCCCCCAATGCCGAACTTTTGGGAATGGGAAGAATAAGTTTTGAATGGCCCTCTACCTGGAGAGAAAAAAGAAGGAATATTCATATTTATTGCGTTGTTGTACTCTTGAGATCTGGATCACCAATGAGTAATTTTCAGAAAGTTTGAGATGTAATAGGGAAAGTTATTTTAGTAAAAATTTTATGGTCAGTTATTCTTCTTTTATGGTTTTTATTGTTCGGCAAGCATTTTAATGTTATTTAGGATTTGAATTTGTTTTTCTATAAATAGACTGATTTGTTACGTATAATGAATGTTTATAGCCTAATGCAATCAAAGAATTATCATCTTATTTTCCAGATTATTTTAATCAATGTTATTTTAATCAAAAACACTTAATCATTTTAATAAACAATTAGCTGTTACTTATCAAACAGTTTGATAATTCTAGATAAGCTTTTTAAGATTTGTCATCTAACAATGCTTCAAACAATATCTTATTACACTAGGAGCAATTTTAATCAATTTAAATCAAGAATGTAACATTGTGTTACTGCATCGTCTTTATTTTTAGTTATTTCATCAAGTTAGTTTATTTGTAAATGTAGTAGAGTATACATATATAAATACTTTTTTGTCTTAATGATTGAAAATAGTTGAAATTTTAAATACATTATTAAAAAATGCATCGGAGTACACCAAATTAAAATAAAAATCTTCCAAAATTTAGGAATAGTTAAATAATTAAATAAATTAATATAAATTACAGTGTTTTATATTTCATTTCTGTGTTTTATTTATCTTTTATTCATTTATTTTTTTTACTATAACTTTACTTTATTTATGAAAATGTTTAAATATTATTCTCCTTTACTATGAATTTTTTTGTTAGAATGGATCTGACAATTTTAAGCTGAGAAAGATAAATTGAAGTTTTATTTTGGAAAAACAACTTATTTATTTTTTAAATGGAATTTATTTGTGCAAGAATTGTATATCATTATGATTATGACAATGCTTTGAAACATACATAAGCATTTTGTAGATTTTTAGAAATTATATATATATATATATATATATATATATATAATTACATATATATACATGTATATTTACATATACATATATATATAATTTCTTTCATGGTATTCAATTATGCGTGTAGTGTTTCCTATAAGAACGGTAATTTTCAACTTTTTTTCCTAGCGTTAAGTTTAAAAGTTGTTTACTTACCTGTGTAAAATAATTTATAATAATTTTGAATGTAAAAAAAATAACGTAATATATACTACAAAATTATAATTATAAGTTTATTTAATACTATAAAATACGTTTATTAAGGGGTCAATTATAATGTAATAATAAGGATACTTTTAATGAGAAATTTGAGCTTGTTATTTTTTGATACTTTCATTTATATTTGGTTGTAAATGTGACAATGCTACTCTCTTATCGTAACTTCTACATTTAACAATCTCGATCCTTTTTTGTTTTTATATTGGTTAATTCTGAAAAACCAAATTCACGCAGATTACATGTCGAAAATTGTAATTGTAGATACTGGGGACACTTGAAATTTCTTTCCGTGGAACGAATATTTCACTTTATGAAAGGTCACTGTTATCAAACATAGGAATAGTTTTTAATCTATGTTACTTACGGCCATATTCACCAACCATATTATACGAGGTTTAAGGGTAAAGAGCGAGTTAAGTCATGAAACGTTGTTCACCACGACAAAAACAGCGATTAACTCGCTTATATGGATCCCTAGAATAACCCTACGTTTTTGGAGTGTAGAGCCGAGTCAGCAAACAATGGCGGACTTAAGCGATGTTTGTTGACATTGGTGTGCAAGATTTGTAAAATCTTGAATTAATGGAATGAAGAGCGAGATGTGTGTATGAAAGTAGGCAAAATGATTTTGAAACTTTAGACGAAGTTAATTTTTGTAGCCGTTATAGATTGAATAAAAGTACGGTGGAAATTTTTAATTCACCTTCCATCGCCGAAACTATAATCGCGGACTTGACGAAACACTTTCCCGCTCGCTACGAAGCTTTGTTTACATTTTTTGCTAGCCAATCAGAAGCCGTCTTACATGTCGTGTTCGGTTAACTCCAAAGTTGCTTTACACGGGAATTTCCCCGCTTCGTGAATAAGAATCGGCGAGTCATGCTAGAGTTGAGTTATATCCGAGAAAGGCTACACTCAAGTTAACCCGTGTTTGGTGAATACGGCCGTTAGTTGTAAAAACAAGTACTCTTTTTTCAGTGTATCTTTATTTGATTGCAAACTAAATAGACTCTACTCGTATTAAAAATTATTATAACAACTAAATAAATTTTACTCGTAATAAAAAAAGTTTTATAATTTTTCTTATATGTATTACTAAAATTTGATGGCACACTTTAAGAATTAGGAAGAACACAAAAGCGGCGCTGCACAGTGGTTGAAACTTAAAGTGTATATATGAATTTTATAAATTTTTGCTACCAAATAATCAAGTATTTTAAAATGCAATCATTAATACATTTGTGATTTCGCATAACATTCACATTCAGAATATATGCAAGTAAACCAAAAATAAAAATGTCTTTTATAAACTGTTATTTATTTTTAAGATAACACATTTTATATAAAATAAAAAAATATTTATATCCGAAGATTATGCTAATTTTTTCAGTACATACTTAAAAATAAATGCTAAGACAGATTATTCAAATCAGCGAGAATTCATTTTGTCCCAGTTTTGTAACTGCAGCAGCAAAAATTCCGACGCCGATGTGAACAGCGAAGTTATTTAATTACAGGCCGGACTGTCATCTTTTATAACAAGATCGTCGCCCTTAATGGCACTTTGATGATTGTGCAAACAGCTAATAATCACCATCTGATGATTCTGATTCACGTGTAAAAAAGAAAGATAATGAGGTTCTGTTTCTTACTTTTTTTTTTTTTTTGCAGCTACCGTAGCTGTTCTTGCTGTTGGAGTTATTCATCCATAAATTTTGTAAGCCGTCTTATAAAAATTTGTCACTAGAAATTTTGGGATGAAACATTTTTTTTTATGGAAGAAGGGTCTACTTGATGAAGAGAACTGCAGCTCGAAAGAAAATCTTAATTAATTTAATGGATACTTACAGAGTGAAAACATATTAATTAGCCTCAATTATCTTAGATTGGTCATTAGAGTTGGGGACAATAACACCTAAAAAAGAAAATCTGCAAAAATCACTATTTTTGGACTAATAAATTTTGAATTATATAAAAAAAATTGTTTTTACTCTCATTTAATAGTACGAAATTGTAAGTTATGAAAGAAAAATGTTTTGTGAGAAAATTATTTGGTTTAATTTTTTTTTAAAAAAAATGAAAGCTATTATATAAAGCCGATCTAAAAGTAATTTGTCAGAGTCAAAAAATAAAGTGGAACTATAATTTTCATTAAGCATTATCCCTTATACAATAACGTCTACACATGACTTGAACATGATTAATGAGCAGTAGTTGTACTTTTAAAAATAGTTGTAAAATTCCCGAGACAAAGATTTATGTAAAACATTATCACTAGTAAATAGTTTATAAAATGATGCTTAGATTCACATATTTTTGTAAAGTATATCTTGGAGAACGAACATTTTATGAACTGTTTTTATCTAAAATAAAATTTAAATTTATCAACATCGGTAAAAATATATTTTAATATATTAAGTAGCTTCTTAATTATATTAGTGAGCTGAGAGAGTCCTGAAGTTTCCCATGAAGAATTAATAAATAATATTTTATTGGTTAATATAACAATTTAATTTTTAATTTGCAGCATATTTTTTCCTTTTAAATTAATGCCAATTATTTTTTTTCACTTGACACCAATGGTCAATACATATTGGCTATAAATTGAGTATTATTTTATTAATATGAATTACATTTTTGCTGACAACATTTTAAGTCACGTTAAAATGTTTTTTGCGTTTTAGATGATGAAATCTCAATATTTTTAATTAATGTAAAAAGTCGTTTTGTGATTTATTAATGTAAAATGTCGTTTTGCATGCAGAATAAAAGTACAATCAATACAGATTATTGGGAACTTAGTGGTTTATTTGGAAAAAGTAAACCAATACAATTGAATTATTTACTAACATTTTAGGATAAGAAATGAAACAAATGATTTATATTATACAACTATTATTCTTTAGCAATACATTTTCCCCTATATTAAATCATATAATATTTTTTGCTTTTTATCAAAAGAAATTTTCATAATATAAAATACTCAATTTGCATAGTGTAAAAAAATAAGTTTATCACTACAAATATGCATGTTCAAATTGATGTATAGCAAAATGGTGTTATGTTGGTAGAAAAAGCAAGCTAAACATGTAAGAGATCGTAATATTTTGAGCCAAGATATTGTTAAATCATTATCTGAAATTCTTAAATTCAGAAAATAGTTGTTTTGTTCTAAGTATTGTTGTGTATCTAGGAATCTGTCTATTTGAGCATGCATTGTGGAAATGATTCAGAATAATACCATTGTATTATAGAACAAATTTCAAATTTTTAATATAATGCACCATTGCCAATCCATTTAACAAAATAAGAAAACATGCCAACCGAATTTCCACTTTCAAAACCATATATTGTACAACAAATGTTTTTTCTTTAGCAGTGGGTATTCACGCCCAATCATTTATCTGCACCTCAAATCTTATTGTTCAAAAGAAAATAATGGTTATACAACATTTAAAATATAAATATCTTTTTAAATAATTTTAAATTTTTAACACAACTACGTTTTCATTTTTATTACGCAATTAATAACAAGCTTATAGTAAGGTTTTTGAAAGAAACTCATTTCAGACAGATGAATAGAGAAAATCTGATATTTTTATAATTTATGTTATTGTTGCACATACATGCCTATATTCAATCAGTGGAAAACATTTCAGATATTAGATACAATATAATTTTCAGCCCACAGTAAATTTTGATGATTAATTTATGATCTCTTAGTATACTACTAGATTGCATGATTCAAAAAATGCTGTTCTTTAATGTTGTTATTTGACGAATCTTCTGTTTAGTAAGGAAATTTTGGGGTTTGTAATTGTAATTTCTTGCAAAATATAGTTAAAATATAGTCTTGCAAAATATAGTTAAGTTCATCCGTGATTCCAATAAAGATTTGAATTCCAACTAAAATTTAGGATTTTTTGCACTTTTCCTTAAAGTTAATTTTTTAATGTTGTTAAATTATATCAAACAATATTTGGTTGCATATTTTAAAGGTTTGTGATATTGACAAGAAACTTTCTCGTCCAACATGTCTGAAGTCGAAAATAAGACTTCCCATACTCCGTCGTCAGACAAGATCTGCATAGTTATTGATTGGTACGTAAGAAGAAAAGGATGAATTGGTGAATTCGGCAAGTGTGTTAGAATGGGATTACTTTAAGAGGTAATCTTTCCAGTGTACCTTGGGCATGGGGTGCACTAGGGAATGGAGTGACTCACAAAGTCGGTAAAATCTTCTTTCAGGGGTTACGATGCACCGCATTATTAAAGCCACCCCCGGATCTTCAATTTACTTTGATCCGAAGGGTACATAATCAAAAAGTTGAAGGGAAAAGAAAATGTAAAGCTCATGTTTTTTTTTATTTATTTTGTTTACCTTAGAGGCAAACCTAAAGGATAAAAGATATAAATAACTAAGGAAATATTGTTTAATACGTTTTTTAACAATGTTTAAAATTGATGTATGAGTTAAGTTTTTATATGGGATGGTAAACTGCGTGGTAAACTCACTTTTATTTTTACTATGGTACTGAAAGTTTTGAAAATCCTTTTAAAAGCAGAGCGCTCCAGAATTTTAATTTCTGTGTCAGTTTATGATTTATAGTGCTTTTACTTTTGGCCCTTGAGGAATATTCTTTCCAAAAGCCAGAGGTTTTACAAAAAATACAAATGCTTTTATTTACAAAATAGTTCATGTTTTTAATATTATATAAAATTATAACTATGATCTAATCTTGCCATAAAGGAAAATTCTCATATGAAAAAATAAATAAATTGCTATTTTAAAATAGTTTGTTTATTTAATGAAATATTTTTAATAAACATAATATTATTACATAGAAAGTGTAATTAAAATAAATAATTACTTTTAAATTAAATAAATAATAATTTTTTTAACTATATTCTCTCTCTGTACAATCTCTTAGTGCAAAACCAGATCAAGAAGTTTTCATAACAACATGGCAAATTTACAATACGTATAAACCAAATATGAGAATAATGAATAAAGTTTAAAACTAAGAAAAGTGAAATTAACAGTTATTCTAATTTTAAAATAACACTATATTTTATTTCTATTTAATGGTTCCTGATAGTTAAAAATGGTATTAGTACTTAAATTTAATTTCCATATGGAAATAATTATAAAAATTTAGAGTAAAAATTTGCAAATTTATATGAATAGAAAATTTCAAAAATAAATTGTTGTTTCTAAATGTTTAATATAATTTATCAAAAGCAGGAAATATAATATTTTCAACATCCTAATTCCAAGTTTCTAAAATGGATTGAAATATTAGGAGTATCATAAAAATATCGAACTATTTTACAACTTTTGTAACGTTATTTATTTACATATTTCAGAGGAGAATCATTTATAAATAGTTAGCTATATTACTATCATAAATTAGGAAGCTCAAAGTAACATTCAAGTAACCAACAAAAATATGAATTTACAAAGCTATAATCATTTTAATGAATGATATAGGTTAAGCTTAAGGGATTAATAATCTAATTTATACCAATTGCTAAATGGAGAATTTTTCGATTAATTTGTTTAATAATAGTTTTGGGAAAAGATTTTTGAATGATGTAATTTTAAGAAAATTATTTATTTTAAAGAAGCATTCAAGCGCATTTGAAAAACAAGAGACGTTGTTAAATGCGATAACCATAATAATAAACAATAAATTTGTTAATGATTTACGATTATTTTTAAATAAATAAAAAGATTTATAAATGATAATAAATTGATAGGACAAAATATGTTTTGAAAGGTGACAAATTTTCTTTTTATTTATTGTTTTATTCCAAACACAATGAACATTTGTGTCATTAATATTAAATACTAAGTCAAAAATTAGTTGATATACCTTATTAAAAATTATGAGTTTAAAATATGCTTTAAATTTTATAACAAACTTTTTGTTGTCATTTTTGTTAGAAATTGTTTGAAACAAATAATTGAGCGCCTTTCAAAATTTTCGAATGTTTTATAATTTCAATAGCTTTTTATTGCTTTTTTCCATTAATGTGGATAAAAGACTTTTATAAAACAATGTAAAAGTACAAAATAAACATTTAAATCAACACTTCATAGTTACTAGTTAGATTTTTTTGGTAAATAACTTCTTGTATGATATTGAAATGTAATAACTTTTGGTTTTTGAAATTACTACTACAAGAGGAAAAACAATTACAACATTGAATTGATTGGATAAATATATTTTATTGTGAATGACAAATTCAGGCTGTAATTTTTGAGAAATTAGTACCCTGGATAATTACTGCAACAAAATGAGAAACAAATTACATCTTGAAATTATAAATAACAAGCTCAAGATCTAGTTCTTGAGGAACCAACATCCTGGACAGTTACTGCAGCAAAATGAAAAACATAATACAACATGGAATCTATTGGATAAATATACTTTATTAAAAATAATTAGTTCAGGTCTTGGGCCCTGAAAAGTCAGTACACTGGACAATCATCTATGGCAGTAATCACAGCGCTTATAATGCCTGGGAATTTAGTAAAACAGAGTTTGTATGGGATGAACATACTTGCTCAGCTTTAGCACAATGCCACATTTCATCGACTGATGTGTTGTTGTTGTTAATGACACTTGGCAACGCCAAGCCCGCCCGTCAGAGAGACTAGGCGAATGAAGTCAGAGAGGGAGCGTCTTCCGTTTTTTTAATAGAGCACCTTAATACGAAGGTGGAAGTACGACTTTTGGATCATAGATGGCAGCACCACCTGAATCTTCCAATTTAGAGATTGAAACCAGTGAAGGCCCAAAGCCTGGATCCAACCACCTCTAGAGGTATTAATTTGTAATGGAAACATGGAAGACATTGCGACCCGACGGATTTAAAGTGCCCCAGTCGCCATTAGCGAACACGACGGATCTTCGGCTAAGCCGGGATTTGAACTCATCACCAAGCACGGGATTCAACACAGGTAACGAGAACGATGCCCTAACCAACCAGGTCACCGCGGCCATCGACAGAAGTAACTGGGTATAGTGACGATCCAGTCTCTTTAAAACCTTTGGTTTCTATCAGTGAAACATCTTGAAAACGTGCTAATTAGAGGAGCAATGGAACATTTTCTGTATCATGAAATGCTTGTTCCATGCCTGGAATTTAAATAAAACAGAGTTTGGATGGCATGGACATGCTTCTTGAGCTTTAATACAATGTCAAAGTTCATCAACTGGAAAAGCCGTCATGGCAAGATGGGGATAGTCTTTTTCTATTGAAATATAATATTTCAGGAAAATAGAATAAAGATGAGATTTAACACAACAAAAATGTAACGATTCTTTTAATTAGTTAATATAAATGAAAGGTAATCTAGATGCATATCCAATGGCATTCCATAACATCACATCAGTTGACAGAAGAGAATGAATCCTCAAATCATCCAATGCAGAACATACTGCTGAGGGCGAAAATAAAGGGCGTATTACAAAACCATGCCAAGAAGTTAATGATCCATGATGAATCTCAGTGAAGTATCTGGAGAACTTTATGACTTTTTCCTGGATCTTTGAAATTTTTAAGGCTTATGTATAGTTTTCAATCTGTCTCAAAAAACATGATACTTGGAACCAGAACAAATAGTTAATCATGTTAGAAAGTTTGTCATGTAACATAGTAAGTGCTGAAATAGGTACAGTGAGTGATCGATTAAAAAAATAAGCTGTTACAAGACTGTATTCGTTTTTTGCAAAAGTTTATCCGAATTGTTCCTTAACTTAGCATCGATTTATCATAGATTTTTTGTCAAATCAATCATCTATTCCTGGAGGTCTTAACTATTAAATTTAAGAAAAATATGTATAATTTCTTAGTGGATTCCAAACTATAAGAGAGTGAATATATACATTAACTTTCAAAATAGAAATAAGCTGATGGACTGTTGAACTAAAAGTTAGATATAAATCATTATATTTATAAGCTTTGTAAAAGTAACCTAGCAGAATAATAGAACTACTGTAACCTAATCTGGACTAGATTATTACAAAGATTTGGTTATCGGTTCTAAGAAAACCTTTCTTTGAATGATTCTTATAACAGAACACCTTCATTTAACTTGCATCGACACCAACTATGGACTGAATTCAATAGTTTTAAATTCAGTAGCATCATATACATTCAGTTATCAACATAGGAAGAGCATTTTGAATAGAGGCTATGGTATATTTTGGTGTACTGTTTTACTATGGACTACTTTAAGAAGTACGTAAGAGCTCGATATAATCTCTCTCGCCACTTTTCTTTTACTTAATTTGAATCTTTTAGAGTCTTTGATCCCAAAAAAAAAACAATTTCAAACTTTAAGGTGAATTATCTCTGTCACATTCTGTTTTACACAACGTTTAGTGTTATACACTTATAAGAAAAACATTAAATTTGTTGATCAACAGACCGTATAAAAATGTTAAATAGCATTTGTTTCATAAAAATTGACATTCATTTTAATTGATTTAACACTGAAAATAATTGTCTAGGGAGATTGAAAGTGAAAATAAAATAATAGTATTTTTTTATTCTGTATAAATTTTTTCATATACCCAAGAACTTAATCTAACAGAATGACAAGGAATTCTTTTTATTTTAAAGTAAATGTATTGGAAATTTGAACTACAGCATTATTTTTAGAAAATATTATAATTATTTTAATAAATAATTTTATATGAAGTAATGTTAATTAAATACAAATTTAAATAACATTATTTCATAACAAAAACTTATTTAGTAGTTTAATTAAGAATTTGAACCAGAATTTTGATGATTACATCGTATAAATAAGTAATTTTAGTGTTATTTTACAAATTTTAACATTCATAGTATTTATTTTTTGAATTTTATAGAATTTACTTTTAGAGGTAATTTTATTTTTATAGAATTGAATTATTATAGAATTAAATAATTATAGAATTTTTCTTTTAGTGATAATTTCAGTGGTATAAAACGGCTAATTTTATAATAGCTTCTAATTTATAATAACTGAATGAAGTTATAGCTTACGTCGTATGTTATATTTCCTATCTTAACAAAATAAAAAATTCTCATCTTCAGTCAAATTTAATTTAATATCAAATATAAATTTAAAATTATAATTTTACTACATTACTTCCACATCAAGCAATATTTAATGACCATCTTATGACAAATGTGAATAACTGTTAGAAATACATAAAAATTTAATAGAAATTACTAACAAACATAAAAGTTAGAAAAATCTTCTTAAGGAAATACTTTCTTTTTATGGTTAATTTATATAATTTGATTTATGCACATTAACAAGAGCTCATAACAGAAAAAAATCAAACAAAATAACAAATCCCATCTACTTATGCTTTCAGTGCAAGAGATTAAGCGATATTAAAAATTTTGAATACTCTCGCCTCACGTGACTCAAGTTAAAACTGACGGAACACCAAGAAGAAGAGAACACTTTAATCTCGAATTTCCTTGCATATCTTCCGAGAACATATCGAGGGTGTTATTGATGACTGGAAGGATGAGGGATCACTCCAGATTTCCATAATTGATGGTGGCACTAATCGAGCACTGCCTTGATTCGGGGCAATTATCGGAGATGATAGAGAACAAAGTGGTTAGCTGAAACCGATATCTTGGCAGCAAGTGTTTCTAAACTCTTCCGCTCTAACGCAACTTTCAGAAAGAATCCTTGAATGGGTGATTACTTCTTTTTGTGTGTTTCATGGTAATTGTTTCTTGTGGTAATGGGTTATTTAATATATTCGTTTTTCGAAAAGAATAAAACAATACCTGTTAGTCTTTAGTAAATTGTTTAACAAGTAATAGAAAATGTATCTTCAGTATGAACATACTAAGTTGCAAAACTTTTACAAATTATATAAAAAAAAATCATTCACTAAGTACTAGATGTTTTCAGTAGCAGAATCTACTTTTATATGATACGATTGTTGTTAACCCTGGCATTTATAAATAAGACAAAAAATTTTTATTAACTTATCAGTATGTTTTATAGACATGAAATAATATAAAGTAAAATGTATGTAATGCATTGCCAAAAATTTCCTTGAATTCATGAGTTATGATCTTCTGTTATAAAAATTAATTACGAAATTTAACAATTGACTAATAGGCTAACAATTCGGTATCACCTACTCACTATTTATTATATTCTTATTCATTATTCAGATTCTATTCTTAATAAAGGAATTTGCAATAAGGAGATGACAAAGGATTATTTGAAAAAGAAAATATTCATCTCCTTATAATCTAAATTATTCTTTCATTTAAGTGATTGTTTGCATAATTACAAAAGCAACAATTTGCTTCGTTATGATTGAAACGTTCATATAATCGTTCATAGTGATTCGTATGATTGATAGTAAAAATAGTAGTTAGTATATTCAATATACAAATTCATTTTTTTAACAAAGGAATTTGAAATAAGGAGATAAAAAATAATTATTTAAAAAAGAGAAAGTATTCAGTTTATAATAATCTAAGTTATTGCTTCATTTTAATAATTGTTTGCATAAATATAAAAACAGCTAATTCTTTGATTCGTTATGGTTGAAAAGTTTCGTGTTTTCAGCATGATCAGTTTGATTTTGGATCCAAAATTAGAGGTATTGATAACAATATTTTTGAATTTTTTCCTATAATGCTCACAAATGTTTCTAATTAAGACTGATCTACAAAAAATTATTTGTGATGAAACAAAACATAATTATAAAATAATTTTATATTTTTAAATTAGAAATACGTGAACGTTATTTTAAAAATTACATTTTTCTCTTTGTGATGATTTTTACTATAATTGATAAGTACCTGGCATAAAATTATATTACAGGTTTTTATTAAACTATACAAAAAAGAGTAAAGAAATATTTCAAAGGTAGAAGCAGAATGACTTCTTAAATAATAAATTATATGAAATATGAATATATAATTTCATTACAAATAAATATAAAATTTTTAAATTATCATTTATTGATAATTTTTTAGGTAACGCTTAGATGATAATATTAACTTAAATTAGTTTTTCTTTTTAAAAAACAAATTAACTGTATGGAAATTTACTTACGTTTTATTATATTACTATACTTTTTAATTTTCGTTCAATAGCATTTAAAATATATTTTATTGAAATATAGGCTTGCTCTTTAATTAATAACTTTAACTTCAATTGAAAATAACGTACCTAAATTGTTTATTTAGGCATTAACTTAGGTGTAAAGAAAAAAAATTATGTCCGATTTCATTTTTAAAATGCGTGCTTTTTTCAATGAATAATTTCCAGGTAAGTGCTATAGCACTTAAAAGATTTATTTTATTATCTGTAAAGATATATATAAATAGATGAATAAATTATTTTTGGATAGTTGAAATAAATCTGTTAAATGATAAATCTATATATAGCATTTAATAAATTTATTTTAATTTAAATGTAAAGCATACGTATTAATTGAAAATTAAAATTTAATATGATTAAAAAAATGTTGTATATATGATAATCAAAATACCATCATACTCTTTACCTTCTTGATAATGGTACTGATCTTATATTCTTATTTAAAAAAACAAAAAAAAACAAAAAAAAACACAAGATTTAATTTCTTTTTGGAAAATATATTAATCACTCTTTACAGAACTCCAATGTCAGTTTGAAACTAAATGACCAAACTTTTCCGAATAAGAAACTTATGCAGGAATGTGTTTTTAACATCGACTTTCCCGGGGTAACCTCACTGATTGGGCAATATTTTTCCGACTCCCGCCATTTTCTTCAAAAGAAAAGGAAAAAAAAAAAAAAGATCCAATTTATGGGAAAAGAAGATATCAAATGAAAGATATAAAAAAAAAATAATCTCCCAAAGTAAAGAAAACTCCGGAAAAATATCACTCCCCTTCTCTTTTATTGCGCATTTACTCGAGTCATTAAGCTCAAAAATCCTGGTGTAACTCCCTACCAAGATGCATATTTTACGTCTGGAAAATATGCGGGGTTGTGTACACTGTTGGCTTCAGCGCCTGTCACCAGCAATGAGTGACGTTTCGTAATGAACATATTGAAAAGTGCCTCGCAAAACTCTTTAGCGACGTTTGCGGGGATGGATGCGGATGGAAGTTTAATGTGGATGAGAAACGCTTCATTAGGAGGGAAGATGTGGATGAGAGTTGGATTGCAAATGGTTTTCTGTCTGAGGAACCAGCGAGGGTTTTAGACATCTGAATGTTCCTTCCTCCCTCCCATGAGGGACTTTTAACCCCTACCGAATGACGAACTGTTGCACTTTTAATGGTTATCGTATCTGTCGTCGGTGTAGGAATTCCCTGAAAACGCGAGTCTGGTAGTGGAGATTGTATCTCTTTTTGGCATGAATGTTGGCGCCAATTTACGGATTCGTCTACGAACGGGAAAGTTGTTTAACTCACAGAGTAAGTGGGAAAGAAACCTCGTTAGAGTTTATCTTTATTTTCATTCATTGAACTGAGTCGACTATAAGTTTTAAACTTTTCTGAAACATCATAATAGTTTCATCTATTAAATAAGCAATGTTTAAAGCTTTAAATATAATCTACACCCATAAAAGAATATTTAAAATATAATCTACACCCATAAAAGAATATTTTGTGGTTCTGTGAGGTATGATTATTCTAGATGGGAATGGAATTCAAAATTTTCCGGAGTTCTAAGGTATTTTGTGATCTTTTGGAATTTTATGGATGATTCATACAAGAACAAAGAGATTTTAAGAATTATTATCTTATTCACATTCGAGCAATAATTATGCCTTAAAAGAAGTATGAAAAAAGAATATAAAATTTGTTAATCATAAAATTAAAAATTAAATCCAAAAATTAATTTAAAAGGTATATCAAAAGGAGAAGAATTCTAAATTTTCTGAAATCTTAAAATAATTCATGAATTTCTAAAATTTTAAGAATATTTTAAACAAGATAATAAAAACTGGGAATACGATCTGAATCAAAACTGAGTAAAAATTATGCTTTTTTGAAAAAATAGGATTTAAGCTTGTTAATCCTAAAATTAGAAATGAAATTTAGATTTGAGTAAAAATTCCAAAGTAGAATTCTAAATTTTCTGAAGTCTTACGATATTTCAGAAATTTCTAGAATCTTAAGTGTGTATTATATAAGATGAAAAGAGAGTTTGATTTTCCTTTCATTCAAGATAGAGCAGAAACATTCATTTTTGAAAACTAAAAATAAACTTAATTTAGTATATTGTAAAAAAATGAAATCCAGAGTTAAATTTATAAAGAGATCAAAGTTGAAATCTGCAAGTGAGCAAAATCCTAAACTATCTGTAGTCTTAAATAATTTCGAAACTTATCGGAATCTTTCGAACATTTTATACAAGAACAAAGATCTTAATTAAAAATAAACAGAATAAAACCATACATTCAAATATGTATTTTTGAAAATAAGAATAAAAGTTTCTATTCATAAAAAATTATGTCTAGAAATGCATTTGAAAAGCAATATTTAATGATTAAATTTGATTTTTATTTGAAAAAATGATCAATTATTATATTCTGTATTTAATCATTTCAATCCACTTAACTAAAGCACTTGTAAGAGTTTTTCACAGATAATTTCATGAATTTTTAAGAAATCTTTGCAACATTTTTAAAATATGTATTTATTTATGTTTATGCAACTATCATTTTGTTATAGAATGCAGAAAATTCATGATTACTCAAATTAATTTTTATTTTCTCATATTTTTTTTAAATTTTTCCTCAAAAATTTGAAATTTTCGATTTATTTTTTAATTTTTTTTCTGGTCTTTCCAAGGAATTAAAAGATTTGAATGAGGAAGTAAGATTTTCCTATATACAAAGAAAAAATTACAATCTGTCATGACATATTGTTTTGTAAATTAATATAGCTAAATCTATCAAACTTACAAGTAAGTTCTATTAGATAATTTCCTGATATAAATAAGAATGTTAAGAAAATTAAAATGAAGCACAACATTCAGTTATTTTTCTCATTCAAATCTTTAAATTTTGTCAAAATTTCATATATTTTAAATATTGAATTTTAAATAAGAATGTAGGTAATAGAAAGATATTTATGTTTTTTATGAACAAATTCATATCAAAACTACAGAATAACTTTATTTTAGTATAATTATCAAATCTATTTGTGTTTTATTTAAAAAAATATATAAAAAAATTGAGTTTTGGGAAGTTTTAGAGCCAATGATATTTTGTTGAATTAATTTAATCGAAATAAAACCATTTATTCGTCTTTTAATAAGAAAACAAATGTTTCTAAAATTTCGGCACTTTTTAGGGTTAATGATATTTTTGGCCAATTAGAATCATAGAAACAAAATCATTTATTAACATTTTAATATACCAAATGTTTCTCAAATTTTTAGAGAGAATGATATTTTTTCAGCTGTAATCAAAATTGTTTAACATGATTAAGTTTTCGTTTAAATAGATATTTTTATTAACATTCTTTAACAAAATTAATTTCTAGCGTAACTTAAAATTGTGCTTGAATCAATAAATTTAGTGATCTACATTTAACTGTTTTGAGTTAATTTGAACTGGTTTTAAACTTGTTTTTAAACTTAATTTTTGGTCTTTAAACTGTCTCTAATTACATTTTACTTAAAAAAAACCCGAACACTTATTTTAGGATGAAATTTAGAGCATTATATTAATTTTAAATTAGGATGAAGTGATTAAAACTTTCTGGGGTCAAAAATTACTTAATTAAAGAGTGAAATGTCTCTATAGAAAAAGAAATATCCAATAATTTTCTACAAATTCTTTCTTTTAACATATTGCTTCTGGTATGCATTTTATTTTTTGCCAAAAGAAAATACAATAATCACTTAAGGACGAAATTTAAAGTAATATGCTGATTTTAAATTAAGATGTAATAATTAATCATTGTCGTAATCAATTAATGAAATTCAAATTATTCTATTAATGAATACTTGAAATACATTTATAAAAAGCTAAGAATTTAATTATTTTTCGACATATTTTTTATTCCAATACATTGATCCGATTTACATTTTATTTTTTATGAAGAAAAATAATTATTAAACTCTTATTTTAAAATTTCGTGTGAAGGATTTCTCAGCAAAAGTAAAATATGAAAATATAATTACCTCCAAAAATATTGAGAACTCCCAAAGAAGTCCGTTGAGTAAAAATCAAATTAAACCAAATCATAAAACTTGTTAAATTGTCACAGAAAAACATGGAAAATGAAGTAGAAGAAAAATATATTTAAAATAAGAAGCATGGAATTACGAGCGAAGTTTCAAATGTTTTTCAAAAAAGGACATATTTCATCAAAAACATGTCATATATATTGATTTATTTTTCCCCATGCTGACAGAACCAGTTCTGATTAAGGTATTAAAGTGATAGATCTTCTAGCAGTTGCAGTATCTCTACAGTTAGATACTATTGATTAAATTCTTCCAAGGCTAGTTGGTTAAAGTGTTAGTCTCGCAATCGTCCGGTTGTGGTTTCAATTCCCGGCCGTTCACTAAGGGCGACTGGGGACACATAAAATATGTCGTATTTGCAAAGTCTTCAATGTTTCCATTGTAAACTTATACCTCTGGGAGTGTTAGGAGCCAGAC
The DNA here is from genome assembly GCA_026290005.1 of Latrodectus geometricus. Taxonomy (NCBI): domain Eukaryota; kingdom Metazoa; phylum Arthropoda; class Arachnida; order Araneae; family Theridiidae; genus Latrodectus; species Latrodectus geometricus. The sequence continues at coordinate 90,107 of JAPDSC010081742.1, read as the reverse complement.
CTTGGATCTTCTCTGGCTTTCTGTCTCTAAATTGGAAGATCCAGATGGCGCTGCCGTCTATGAGCCAAGTCATAGTCCCACCATCGTGAAGAGTGAACGGTTCAAAAACAAAACGCTCTTTCTGACATCATTCGCCCTATCCCAGACGGGCCGGTTTGGCTTTGAGAAGAATAAGTAACAACAAAAACATTCTTTCCTTTATCTCAAGAGTAAAATATGAGTATATTAGAAAATAATTATTGAGTAAGCTTTAAATTCAATGCATTAACATATTCTCCATCAAATGTATTCAGTAGATATTAGAAGCACACAGTTTCGATTTGCAATACAAACATATGTTTATTATATTTCTCTTGACAATTCTCTTAACATTTAATCTTTAAATGTGTACAAATTATAAATGATTATGGGGGGATTTTTCGATTCCATATACAAGTGAACTAGCCAAGGAATTTTCTTAAAAGAATTTGAAAACAGTTATAATATACAAAATACATAAAACTTATCATTTTTCTCAACATATGTTACAAATGAGGGATGCTATAGCTGTTAACGGTTTATGAATAGTCACTGCAAAACAAGCAGAATCTGTTAAAATATTAAACTGCCACCATTTGAATAATATTTACTTTATATCTCGCAGTTTCTATTACTAACTAAACTTAGACATCATTAGATTTCAGTTTTCACAATCTTCATTAATAATTTAAATTCTAAATTTAAAATTTAATTTCAAATTTTAAATGAGAAAAACCTGAACTTATAACGAATAATGAAACAAATGAACGGGCTTTATAAATTGAATTGACAGAAATTTGTAAGAAGCAAGAAGAACGTATTCGTGTCATTTAAGAGGAATGCGGTTGCTGATCAACTGTTTCACTTACCGCTCCACCCCTTCAACCGCCACTTCTGAAACAGAAAGTCATTCCAACTATTGGGGAAACTGTATGACCGTCGTTAAAATCGTTATGCACCCCTTATCGCCCACCCTACCAGCCGCATACAAGCAGATAGACAGAAAATGATGGTGCCCATTTGTTTCGACAGTTGGATGACTTTTCCGGAACGCCCCATTTCCACCCCTTTATTTCTGGAAGGAATTCCACGTGCACACACATACAAACGGATGATTTTCCACGCTCGTTAGTCTGCAGCCAGGGCTTTTCTGGCGATGCCGGGGCTAATTTTTGATCACATAAAGGAAGAGCGTAACATCGGTTTTGCGCGACATTTGTAGAGGCAATAAAAATTTTCAGTCGCCAACCACTAGAGGGGGTTTTATTCGTGATGACGGAACATTATGATAAGCTGAATACTTTTTCAGTTACTTTTCTGCTCAAAATCGTAAGATTGATGTATTTCTTAAATATGCAGGGGAATTAATTTCTTCCAGTAATGATATCTTTAGAAAATGTAGATACTTACATCAATTATGATGTAAGAAACGTTAAATGAAATAAGACTCAACTTCTATTTTTTATTTAATTCGATATTTAAAATCATGAGATAATTTGAAAAAACTTTTTCTAAATTTTTTGCAATATAAATATTTTCAACAAATTGAATTTGAAATGTAGAATTGTTGATTTAATTTTTAATTAACTACATATTATGAAATTAAAAATGATACTTTTAGAAGTCATTTTTTTCAAGGCGATGACATCTAAGTGTTAACGATTTCCGTATCATTAGTTAAAGAAATTTGGAAGTCTTTATAATTAAATGTTCAAAAACGATAAATTCATGTCTAAAATAAAATGTACCAAAATAAAAAGAATTAATTTAAGGAATAGTAATTTGACTTGAATAAAAATTAAGGGTCCCAAAATTCAATTGTAGTGAAATGGTGTGATATCTTCACAGTTGTTATTTTTCAATATTGTTAATTTGGTTTTTCGTCACGAAAGTTATTCTTTTTCAATTTTTTTGTATTGATTTTTTTTCTGAATTGAAGAAAAATTTCAATATTTTAAAAGTATATATATTTTCTTCAATGTTTTCTCTATAGGGATACTGATCAATGACATTAGTGCCAAAAAAAATAATAATAATAATAAATATGATAAAATTTGCTGCAATTTTTCTAATCAAAAATGGAATAGTTTCTATGTGTAAGCAATTTTGCTGGAACTCATAAAGTTGTTTTGAAACTTTCGTAATGTGAGATATTAATATAAATAAATAGTGTATTAGAGTGTTTGAAATTTACAACAAAATTTTAAATTTTGCTATGAATATTCATTTTATAGTCGTTCATTTCATAATCATACTTTTTTTTTATATATTAAACTCGAGTATCTTATCAGATGAACAGTTTGGGTAGGAAATCGAAATCAGTCAAGCCTAGTTTCAGTTATTTTTTTTGGAAAATTATCATTATTTCAATTTTAACATTTTAGGAAATGCTGAACAGGTGATTGTTTTTACATGCATGGAGTAATTTTTACTGGATTACTTTCAAGAATGCTTATGAAAAAATAGGGCTAATTCTGACATTATTACTCTAGATTTGATTTCTTTTTTATCAAGAACAGTTAGGTTTTATATGTAAGTTATTTTTAAGCAATATATTTATATTTAGTAAGCCGCTATATAAGTCTAACATTACTTTATCTTTATTTATTACTTTTTTTCGAGGAATGATAGTGTATATGAAGATTGATTTGAAGTTCATGTAAATTTTTGCTATTGGCTATGAATTTCAGTAAGAGTTAGTAAATTCAGTTATTTACCACATTGATGATATTCCATGTTTAGATATGTAATTCTTACGAATTAAATTTGTTAATGTTTTCCACTTTTAAGATATATTTTTTTAAAGTTTGCTAAAATAAAATTGGATCAGAATAAAACCCTGGCTTTTAATTTCGCATGCCAGGAGCTACCATGCATAAAAAGGAATTATTTTTATTTGATAAAAATATTAATATTGTATTCACTAATGTAATTGGCACAAAAATTGTAGGTAGTGATTTTAGTATTAATAAAATATTAATTTCTTCAAAAATCATAATTGATGAATTAAAATGTTCACTGAAATTTTGAAAAAAAAAGTATTGGCTTAATCGAGAACTATTTAGTTTCAATTAATTGATAAAAATATTTACTCAGACACAAATAAATAAAACACTATCCTACAATTTGAAAGTAAATCTTACTTATAATCTGGAATATAATTATGATGAATTTTATGAAAAATATTGGTTATTAGCTTAACTACTTCATCTTCATTTACTGTAATAAAATAATTAAAAATTTTAAACTGGTGATCAAATTACATCGTATTTCTAAATTATAGGCTATCAAGTGCTAAATAAAAGATAAAAAAATATTTCGTATTATTGATTTTAACACAAAAATATCTTAAAAGTAGTGAGTCACCGTCATTTATATGCAAAATTAAACGATTTTCTTTATGTTGAACAAAAGCAATTTGTAAATAATTTTTTCGCTCTTATATTTCTGCCATTAAACATTAATTTGAAATTTAATGTAAAATTCCCTAATATGGAAATTTATGACTATTTTTGATGAAATTATAAAATTTTAATTGCTCTTTATACGTTAATTTTAAATATTAATCCTCTATTTTCTGAGAATCAAAAGTTTAATAAAGATTTTAAGTATAGATTATAAAAAAATAAAAAATAAAAGTAATTTTACTATGAAGCTAAAGAAAATGAAATAACTGTAATTGAAATTCTTATAGTATAGGCTATCAGAATATGTTTTTTAATCAGAAATCATATTTGGAAATGAATAACTAAAATTTGTATTTTAGATTGAATACTATGATGTTTTTTTTAAATTACTATGATATTTATTTAATTTGGTGTAATTTCTTAATTCTTTGTATCATGTTAACTAAGCAATATTTGCTAATTAAGATCTTACACAAAGTAGTTAAATACGCGCATGCTATTATTTTGTTTTGATTTCCTTTATAAGTTTTATTTTGATTTTCTTGTTTTCATTTTAGGGAAGCGTTTTTTCCATTTTCGTGTCATCATTTCGCCGAGGTTTAGTAGTTTTACACCGTGTCCTGCAAGATCAACAAAGTGAAGCATCACTTTTGCCACGAGTTCCTTCAATTCATTACTTGTGAGAAGTACTATAAGATTTCTTTTAAATTTCAAACGTTATTGGTATGACATTTTTATTGAATTATTTATATTTTGAGAATAACTTATCTCTGGTAACAATCATTTTTATAATGGATATTTCGTACTTACAAGACTCATATTTACAATATTAACATTAAGTTAACAGGGAAAAAAGTATTACCTCAAGTTTATAATAGTTACTGAATCATCAGTTCATATCAATAAGAATTAGAGTGAAACATTCACTGTCATTGTCAAAAACAATTTGAAACATGTATTTCAATTTCTGCAAAGCAATATACTAATTAATAACATACTGAGTGAACTACATATTTTTATCTTGATAATAATATGTAAATAAATCAAGTATGAATTTCACAACGAAAAAATAATTCAATTTTATTAAAACTTCAAGTTAAGCTTATGTTTTCCGACTTTTGATTGAAGATGTGAAGTATAAGTGTTTGATAATATAAGCCATTGAATTTTTATAGTATATTTTCTCATAGAGTTTCTCATTTAATATGACATTGACTTCATATTTCATGTTCTTCAAAGATCTCTTATAGTAACAAGCCAGATTTCTCTTACTAATTGAAAATATAACCGCAGCAGTATTTGTAAGTCAGACTAATGATGCACCTTCGAAATCCAAGAAAGGGAAATGAGGAATTATTCTGAGAAATCTAAGGCTTAAATATCACTAATATACAGAAACTGAAACGTCCTTATATTCATGAACGCAATCCCTTTCGGTCGGATGATATTTTAACCTAAATTACATATTTTGATCCATAATCCCTATTGCGGAGGTAGGTTTTCATTGAGGCAGTCTGCAGAATTCTTGAAGCAATTACGTCAACATTTCAATTCAACTTATTCCAGACAAAAGGTATTTTATACGAAGACGTTTGTTTGACTCTCTTGTTAAGAACAGGAAGCCTGCAACAAGGGCTTACTTCAAAATAAGTTCCTTTCTTTCAAATTGTATTAAATGAGCAATTTTTGAATTGAATATTGCATATATCTATTGCCCCTAACATCATATTGTATATTATAACATAATTGTATAGTAGTATGGTTTTTAATATGGATGATTCAAATTTTTTCAAAAGCTTCCTAATTATTATAGTCCCTTAAATTTAAAGCTAATAATGAGATTATGACATTTTGATTAGCTTTATTTAATGTTCATAATTTTTAATCAACCTTTTAGTTAACCATAAAGTGGTTGTTACTTTCGTTACAGTTGAGATCATGTGTACGTCACTTTATTTTGCTTATAATTGGTTTGTGAGTTAAGCAAATAATCGTTTTCACCCATAATGTTGAATATACAATTTTGTCCCCCCATTAAAAACTAGTCAATTTGTCAATGGGATGAACTCTTCAGTGAGCAGTTGAAAAGAAAATTGAGGCCAATATCTTATTGGGATTGGTTATTTTATAAAATATTGGAGATTTGTCTCTCATGATACTGCTATTAAAAATAAATAAATAATCATTAAATAAAGATAAATTTATTTCATGTAGCATCTAATACACATTAAATATTAATATTTGATTGTTTATGCAAGCAATAAATAAATCATAACATATAGTTAGTTAAAATCGGCAAGGCTGATTTAAATATTTTTTTTATTTTTATCTGAACAAACAAATACAGTTTTTTTTTACACAAAACTTTCAAATGACTAATATTTTAATCTATTTCAGCTTAATGTTTAATGATTTATACATATAATTAATTTTATATTTTTTCTTTGAATACTAAAAAGCTTTTATTAATTAAAGTAATAAACATTGCACAAGGTGCACAACATTTTTTAAGCCTTTTAATTCATATTTAACATTTAATCAGTTTTAAAGCCTAAAACATCTAACTTAGTTTACTTGGAAAACTCTAACAAAAGACCAAATTTAGGTTAAAATTATAACTGATTTAATTGTTGCCGTTAGAAGAAATTTTAAATTATAACTAGTTAAAAGGAATATTTAAATAACTAGTCTGATTTTTTAACATTTTAAAATAATCGTATTAGTTTTATTGTCAACACAGGTTCTGTGTTTAGCCTATTCTTTTTTCTTTTTCTTTTTTTTTCATAATCCTTCAATTACGACATGATAAACGTGATTTGCTTGTAATTTGGCTTATTTGCTTGGCGTGATCATTATAGAGAGAGACATCCCGTTTCTTTTCTTCTCTGTTGTAAAATGTTTTCGCTCAGTGCACAATATTATGAGCTATGAGGCACGTTTTGTGCATTTTGCTATACAAAAGATTCGTGTTTTTATACCATCCTAGGAAAACATTAAACAATTTCCACGAATTCGCTTATTTCCAGTTTTTTTTTTATTTCTTTTAAATAAACTGTTTTGCCAGAATTCATTAAATGCATGGAAAATAAAAGTTTCAATGTTTTAAAATATTCCGACACATCATGCTACACATAAATATATTTAAAAATAAAAATTAATGTTTTAAATATTATTAAAAAAAAAACTTCGGAATCAAATTTTAGGCTTAACTTGCAGTAATAAATTTTTAATTTATTCTTGAGTAAAATTGCAAGCGTGTTAAAATTTAATGCAATCAGGGATATTTTTATAGAATATATTATTTTATTAGTTATTAAATAAGACTGCTAATTAAATAAGTTTATAATAGTAAATAAATAAGTATATAATTTATTGCTAATTAAATAAGTTTATAATAATAGATATTTTCCTAATTTTTAATAATATTAGGGAGTTTAACTAAATATGGTTTAACAAAACTAGTTAAAAATATTAATTATGCATGCGTCAAGAAATGTGCATACATAAAATATAGTTGCATATTGCATAATAAGCATGCAAACACACTGCAAAATATATTTTGTTAAGTGTAAGCTCTAGTTAGAAATTTTATATGCAGTAAAAATTTTCTTTGTTACTTATAAAAATCTTTTATCATTACTACTTTTTGCAATTTCTGTATTTTATTATAGTATTGAATAATATATTCAATAAATGAATTTTAAACGCCTCCTTCGGGATCTTTGCACATTTTAAAATTAACTATTGTAATTGCCTACGATATAAAGTTAAAAGCCGAATGTTGATAATAGATTTTTATTTTCTATTTTAATTTTCTTTTCTAACTAGACTGTCTATAAAAGAAAATTTTGTACTTTTAAATTGGGCCTTTTAAATGTCACCATTTTTTTAAAAATTTTTAAGATATTATTGACATTAGTATATGTTTTGCAATTTAGAAAGTGGTTGAAATGCTATAAATCTTATTACAGCTGCGGAACGTAAACATCTCGTGGTCGCAATGTCATCCAAGTGAAATGATATTTCTGAGGGTTTTCTGCTTTGTCACTACTTCTTAATTACGAAGACCCATTTATTTTTGGGGAAGCGATGACACGGCTACTGGGTGCATCACTATAAAAGATGCAATCACTTTCTCCCCTTAGTGTGCAGTTATTCTAACAGCGGAGAATTATATAGCAACATTTCACATAAAGCTATTTTTAATTAATCACCACATCAGCATTCAGTAAAACGAAAAATTAATCTTGGAATGCAATTTATTTTTTTATTTGTATCATTTCAACTTATGTTTATTTTAAAATTTTACAAGTTTTCATGTCATTAGTGAAGACTTATTCCGATGAGACATTGGTCTGTAAGTAAATCTGCAAGTGATACGTCCAATTTTATTAACATATCTATATTATTAGTGTGATAAAATAGCAATTCATTTGCTATTTTATCACAGTTGGTCAGTAAGTAACTTACAGGCGATGGTCTGTAAGTAAAAATGCAAGTGAAATTATTAAGATAAAATAGCAAGTGACTCACTATTTTATCACAGTAATAATACTGATCTTTGAATAAAATTGAAGCATCATTTGCAATTTTTCATTAAGACCAACGTTTCATCAGTAAAATACTTCGCTGAAATGATTCTTAATCACGGCATTTTGAGATCTTTTGAACTTTTTAGTACTAATTTAGTTTTAAGTGATACTTAAAACTAAACTAGTACTCTGATTCAAGTAAATAAAACTGGAGGTAATACAAGAAATATAATATTTATGTAAAGAGTTATTTTTAATTAATATATTTTGTACAGTTAACAAAATTAAGCTAACTAAATTATAAGCAGATTTATTGTATAATTTTTCTTAAAATTTGATTGAAATTTGAAACAGATTAACCAGAAATTGCAATTGTTATTAAAGATTTGAAATAATATACACAGATTTTCTTGAAAAATGAACATTAATATATAATTTGGAAATACCATTTCGTACCTTAACTTTCATAGAAAACGTTTATTAAAAATGTGTTATAATTTAAAAGACAAAAAAATTGTTTTATTCTGATACATTTGCTTCTTTTAACCTTTTTCGCTTTTGGAAATACCACCCAAACAAAAATTTATATTATTATTATTAACATTATTATTATTTAATAATAGATTTCTCGCACATTTTATATAAACAGTTTGTAAAATTATGCAGTAGAAAAATGGTGTTATAGAATTAGTTTTTAATCTTAACAAACAAAACAGAAATTGATTAAACTGAAAATGCATTAAGCAATTTTCTCAAACTACCATTAGACTAGATAAATTTCTTTCATTTTTTTGCAAAACTAGATTATTTTTCTAACACAAAAGTATATATATTAAAGAAAAAGATGAAATTTGACGATTTATAATTACCATACATATTGAAAAACGTGCTTTTCTTACATTTTTGAAAATATGTATAAAAGGATAAAATAAAATTTTAGATTCTGTCGATAGCTAAAGAAATATTTTGACAATAAAAAGCGAAACATCTTCAGAATTCAATTCTCAAGAAATTTAAGCCTGAAGTAAGATAAATAGAAAAACTGAAATAAAATATTCATATTCTTAGAAAAATATTCATCTTTATTCTTTATAGATGCAAATTCGAATGTGTAAGAAAATTACTTTTTTATATCGGAAAACGTTGGCAACATCATGAAAGCCTTTAAAAAAGACTCCATGACAGCTATTTCAAAGAATTATTTTTGGGGGTGTTCAAGTTCTCAAATGAGAATTTAGTTGCGCCTGCATCATTATTCATTAAAATGCATTACTTATTTTTCCCACACCCTTTAGTAATTGAGTTAGTTGTAATTAAATATCGCCTGCAATAGAGTTATCGCCATTTCATGAACGATAACAATGAATTAGAATTAAGATTAGAAGAAATATTTTTTGTGTATGGAACGGATAAATGTTTTCTTTGTTGGAATTGTGAGTTATTCTAGAATAAGATGATATTAATCTTTAATTTTTATGATAAGATGTGAAAGTAATATTTATCGAAAATAAATATGTATATCGTTAAGGAGTTTTATGTTGTAAAGGAAATACTATTAAAAGATCTATTATAATTCTTGAGGAAGAATTTTATTATTCTTGAATGCACGCATAGATTTATGATTTTCATAAAAGTGTTTTGATAAGTTGCTTCTGATTGATTTTTCAAGTGGTTTTTGCTTAAATTAATAAAAAAATGGGAAAAGTGAAGATGATAAATTAAATTTTTACAAGTTTAAAATTATTCCTAGAAAACGACATCTGATATTCTGAATTAAGAATCTTATTGCAAAGATATAATTTTCCTTTATTTTAATAGAAAAAATATTGACTATAAAATATAGAAGTCTTTTCAATAAATTTAATTAGTTTTTAAGTTGGGTATCCATAGATTTTGGTCACGTTATAACTATTCTTAAGAGGGAGTGTTTTCTATATTGAATTTTTTACTAAATTAAAATACTTTATTAAAATATTTACTAAATAAATTATGAAACGAAATTAGCTTAGTGTAACACGAGTTGCAAAGCATGTAAATATAATTTAGACGTTATTTTTGTATAATGCTTTTCAATATTTAAATGTTTAATTCAAATATTGGTTTACCAAAATGGGTTCGAATCATCAAGATTTTTTTGATTTAAAAATATAATCAAGTTCTTTTCAAGTTTAATATGAGATTCTTATTTTTCTTTTTGAAAAATTTTTGAACTTATTATGCAAATGTTAAAAGTTGGCTAAATATTTTAATAAATTCATCAATACTTAAAATTATAGGAACTTTTATCACTAATAAGTAGCTTATAAAATACTCGGAGATATTTAATCTTACATCTCATGTCCTTTTACCAAACTAGAATTTATTTTTGAAACATTTGCTATAAATTCAGCACAATTCATTACAGAGATTTTCATTCATTAATTTAAGGTGTTGTGTTAACATATTATTAATTATTTTATCAGATTAACACCATCAAAAACTGCATTAAATCTGAGATTCGAGTGCGATAATTTGACCTCACTGGTGCCATTTATATGTATATATACCTTGCCTAATTCAAAAGATCCATCAAAATTAACTTCCGCTTAACACAAAAGACTGCTGGAGGAAAACCTTATCTCCTGAACTGATGGCGATAAGGAAGACAAACAGGACGCTATCTTGGCGAAGGTTTCCTCAAAATATATTAGCATAACTCTCATCAGCTAAAGAGCCTTAGATCGGGAAACTTGATCGCTGATGTCTTTGGAGAGGGAAAGAAGACAAAAATTCTTCGCCAGAAAGTATGCCACGAGTTTTGACAATGACAAAGAGCAGACCTCAACCCCCACTGTCATCCCAACAACCGATCACAGTCCACGTGGCTGACAGTTCTCCGGTCATTTATTAGGTCCCCTTCTCATATTCGAGTCGATTCCCTTCAAGAAAGTAAACATGGGACGTAAATAGATAGAAGACTGCCTGTCTCTCTCGTTTGTTTTCTGCAAGGAAGTCCACGAAAAATTCGTTGTCTCTTTGTTTACGTCGACTGGCTTTGATTAAAAGATGCGTATCTCTTCCAGTTGATTGACTTCTGCATCCGATAAAAAGCTTTTTTTAAATCAGATATTTCTTGATTCTTAAATTTTGAAAAATACAAAGAACAGATAAGTTAATCAACAAAATTGAAGCATCATTTCTCTAACAAAACCCTGATACACATAATCATCATTTTCTCAAAAGCAAATTACATACAAACATATATTAAAATGAAATTTGTTTATTAATTTTAAATAATCTAAGACAATGCTTGCAAACTTTGTTTTAGTTTTTTGGATAGCAAATGCCGTTGTTAATAAAGGAGGTTTACAAACGAATTGTTAACATTACAATGAATATGATTTTGAACTATCTTATTAAAATAAATCTATTATGTAATATCTGTGTTTAAAGTATATCTTTAAAGATTTATTTTAATAATAAAAACAATTGTTACACATAAAATTTGTTTTGTAAATACAAAATTATTATCTAATTTTTTATATATTTTCTTAAATATATTTAATAATTTATATTAATATCATTTATTCGGAATTAAAGTATCATACCCTAATAATGGAAGCTTCTGCTACTGGCTAGTTTTCATTACATCTAGGTAAACGCGCGTATTGAATATTATATGGTAATGAAATGAATACATTTACAAGATATAAAGTCTTGTTTTCGTAGTTAAATTTAACCATAATACTTGGAATTTCACGTATAGGTTAACAAGAATATTTGAACACTGAGTTTAGTTTGAATTTATGTTGTTGTTAATGGCACTTGGCAACGTCAAGCCCGCCCGTCAGAGAGACTAGGCGAATGAAGTCAGAGAGTCTTCCGTTTTTTTAATAGAGCACCCTCATACGAAGGTGGCAGTACGACTTTTGGCTCATAGATGACAGCACCACCTGAATCTTCCAATTTGGAGTTTAAAACCAGAGAAGACCCAAAGCCTGGCTCCAACCACCCCTAGAGGTATTAATTTGTAATGGGAACATGGAGTGCATTGCGACCCGACGGATTTAACGTGCCCCAGTTGCCATTAGGGAACACGACGGATCTTCGGCTAAGTCGGGATTCAAACTCACCACCGTTTGGTAACGAGAACGATGCTCTAACCAACTAGGCCACCGTGGCCATTCAATTTATGTAGTATATATTTTAAGATTTTTTGGTAAAAATTAACTTTAATAATAAAAATTTTTACGATGAAAATATTGCATTAATAATTTCTAAAAACTGAAGTGAACATTAAGAATAAAATTAACTGTGTCATTTACTTTTGATAAAATGGAACGTTTCTGTTTAGATTATATATATATTTATGGGAAATTAGTTATGCATTTTTCATTGTCTTGAAACATTTATTCCAATCCAATAAAATAAATATTCTTGCTGTTATTTGATAGTTAAAAAAATATCAAATATTTTGTTACAGACCAATCTTTTCTTCGGTATTATGCGAGATTTATTATTCTTATAACAATGTTTACATAAGGAAAGATACATATCTTCTTAAATTGATGTAGCAAACACACAGAAATAAATTTTCTATTCAGTAAGTTAAAGATTATGTAAGTTTAATATTCAATTGATATGCATGTTATTATATTCTACTATTATAAGGATTTTATATTAGGTAGAAAATTCTAAGTTATAAGTCTTTCATTTACATTTGATAATACATCATTTCGACTTAAAATTTATTCATTACGAATCTGTAACTTTTTTACGCAAACAAGGCATCTATGATCTCTGTACACAATTTATATCCATACATTTATTCAATATTATAAACTAAATTCTTAATCTTCGATTAAAAATAAATAAAAGGGCATAAACGATAAAATCTATACTAGTTATAAAGCAAAGAATAAGTCTTGGAGTTTAAATGAATGTTTTTTTTTATTTTTAATGATTTCCTTTATAGCTTTTAAAGATACAACTGGTTCTGTAACCGTAGGTACATGTTAATCGAAGTAAGGAAAGTATAGGCTTAAACTATTCACAGAAATGATTACTACTAATTGTATTATATTTAATCAATTGCTTCGAATCGTCTTATCTCAGACTATCTTTCCCTCCGTCTCTTCTTATTTCAACATCATCCCCATAGCATCCCCCCAACTACTCTCTCCAATGCACTCCACCAATCATCGGGGAGATTAGATTCCCCAAAATCCCCCAGAAAATTCTTCCCCTAGAGTCCGGAGAAAGGGATTTGTACTCTAATTAAGAGACCATTCGGAAAAATCCCCTACGTTTGTGTGCACGGTTCCGGCAAATATGGGGGAAGGGAGATCCACTTGTTCTTATTTTTGGACTTTTTTTCCCTACAACATTTATGTGGAAGGAACCGTCTCATTAAGTGGTATTTATATTAATTGGAGCACAAGAGAAGATACTAATTGGATGACTAAAGGCAATTTTAATTGTAAGATTATAATGTCACACAAAGCCGAGTTTCATATTTTTACAATTCGAAGAAAGTTTGGGCTGGATGCAGCAGCATAAATGATGCAAATTGAACTAATTTTGAGAATATTTCACTCTTAAAGTCTTCTAAGCAATTTAATCTTTTGACAGCAGATCCTATTTCTCGGATATGACAAATCATTTTGTTTAAATTTTGATTTTTACTTCAGGTGCTTATGTATTTGACATTGAATAAATTTCGTTCATTCTCATAAAATTAACAAACATTTTTAGGACATTTTTTTTGTTTATGTTATCCAAGTTTTATTTACTCTGTATACGAAAGCGAATATAATACTTTCATTGTGCTTAGAAGACAATTATGATCGATAATGATTTTTCTCGGATAATAAACACATATTTGTAATCTGACCATAATTATACTTATAGAAGCATTCTTTTTAATCATTTCTAGTCAAGATTTTATTTAGAAAACTATAACGGAAATACCAGAAAAGCTATTTAAACATGAACATTTTAAATTTTAACATTTTAGTAATATTTAAGAACTTCTAAAATGTTTTCAGAAGCAATTCAGAAGACTTATAGAAACATTCTATTCAATCATTTCTATTCTATACTGTCAAGTTCTTATTTAGAAAATTATAACGGAAAATCCAGAAAAGCAATTTAAAGAGAGAATAATATTTATGAACTTATAAAATGTTTTCAGAAGCAATTCAAAAGACTTATAGAAAAATTCTATTTAATCATTTCTATTCTATACAGTTAAGTTTTTATTTAGAAAATTATAACGGAAAAATCAAGAAAAGCAATTTAAACAGAAAATAATATTTAAAAACCTCCAAAATGTTTTCAAAAATGATTCAGAAGACTTATAGAAACTTTTTATTTAATCATTTATATTCTATACTGTCAAATTTTTAATTAGAAAATTATAACGGAAAATTAAGAAAAGTATTTTAAAGATATAATACTTAAGAACTTCTAAAATGTTTTTAGATGCAATTTAGCTGTGAAATAGTTAACATCTCACAAACATTATTTTTCATAAATTCACTATGTTTACATCACACATGGAAAGACTTTTTATTAGTATTAATTCGTATTTATATTGCTGAATGATAATAAGTATGGATTCATTTTTATTATTTATGTTTGAAAAATTCCCAACACAAATCCAATCTTTTAGAGTAGGAGTAAGTTTTAGGAATTCACAACAACAAATAGAAACTGAATTTAAACTCCTCACCAAAAGAAATGCCTTCCATTGAAGATTATCATTCAAAGGAACAGGTTTGTTCTTGGTAATTTACCATATCATTACCATAAACTGTCATCAACTATCGTGAAAAACTCTCAACAGCTGCATTTATGCTTAGAACATCCAAGCTTAACATTTTATTTTTTAAAGGGACTTGATATACAGTCTTTCCTGTTACAGTATATACTGTGGAGCGTCCGTACACAGTGAAATGATACAGTTCGTTAGATCACAACTAAAAAATAATCAACGAGAACTTATAGACCAGAGACGAGAACAAGGCAGTTTGTTGTCACTTGATTTAGATATCAAGGTGCATTTCTCAAAATCCGTTTTCCAAGAATAGCAGCTGTATTCATTGCTAGTATTTTGCTAACTCTTGAGATAAATTAAATTGTTTTCATGCCCATCACATTCTCCAAATTATTATTTGACGATTTAAGATTTGGTGAATAGAGAACTGGAAAAAGCATTTTCAACCTACATTGAAAATGTTTATTCCAGTTCTTTACTACTGAGAATTGCGTGCCAGATTTGGCACATAAGAATATGCTTATTACATTTCATATTATAACTAGAATAAGCATATTCTAATGTGCCAAATCTGGCAGACAGCACTCAATAGCTCTATACCGAAATACAATGAATCAGAAAATTAAAATGAGTAATTCATTTAACAATTATTAGCAAATCAATTATTTTTAATTAATTACTGATAACTGCTCAAAAAATAAAATTTTCTCGTCTTCTACAGATTAGAAATATTATAAAAAAATATGAACATTTTATAGAAAAATATTAAAATATAAAATGATACTTACTTGTCACTAATAGGTATTAAAATGTCATTTCATGGTAAAAAGAAGAAAGAATTGCATAACAGAGGCATAAAAGAGTTTTTTTGAATATTTATTTTATAAAATGCATTATAAAATGCTTGACTGGTACATTAAAAAACTCATACATATTGGTACAAAAATATATCTTTTAATTATGGACAGAGAAGTATAATTCCATCATGGTTAGAAGATCGTAAAATGAGAATATAAAAAGATAAACGACATGAACAAACATGGTGACTATTTATTAACATGGCGACTATTTATTCAGTTAAGTCACCATGTTAATAAGTTATCTTCAGATATCACCAAACGGGTTGATGACTTATTTTGAATATTGCAAAGGCTGTTAATAAAAGTTTATATCATGATTATTATCATATGCGTATTAAATAATGGGAAAACTCCTACAATCTTTACGTATAATTTCAAAAGTAATTCAGGTAATTGCTTTGATTAGATCTATTTTATGAAATAATTTATCCGTCATTTCTCAAAAAAGTGATAATTATACATACATACATACATACATATATATATATACATACATATATATATATATATATATATATATATATATATATATATATATATATATATATTCAAAACAATTAAGACTTTTCTTACTGACATATAATAAATATATGATTCAAAATATTCCTTATATTGAAACAACACTTTTTTATGCATTTAGTTTCTACTCAGAACATTTAAAATTCTTTTGTACTTTGAGTATATAATGAATAATAGCTTTTGAATTATATACGTTTGAGTTTTTATAAAATTCCCTAGCTCAAGACATAAAATCAGCAAATTTTGTGTTCAGAATATAATACGAATCGAATCAATAAATTTCCTTTTTTATTTTGTTATATTCTTAACGTTTATAAAATTTTAAATTAAAGTACCATCATTTTTCATTTAAACTTCCATGTACAATTCATTCTACCGATCAATATGAAAAATTTATTTCTCTAAGCAGTAAATGAATTTCGGAGCAAAAGGATTTGTGGTTTTTCTTTAAGCATCTTAAGTGGGGAAATGATCATGCTTGACATTTCCCCATTTTTAGGATTTTTCAATTGATTCCAAAGAATGAATGACAGTGTTAGACATTTTGGACGTCTCCAAAAAATTCGGTATAAAAGTTAAGTCAGGTCTACTCTTTCTCAGAAAGACAGGATGTCCATTATTTCTGACAAAAATGTCGTTTTATATAAGATAAATGCGTTTTTATCATTATATAACGACATTTTATAAGAAGCACACTTTTTTGTCCTATTATTTCCCGTCATAAATTATTTCTACCATAATATGTCAGAAAATATATACCAGAATATCATCTGTTTGTTTTCACAGAAGATAATCTATCAATATTTTTGCCAAAGTCTGTTTATTATTGAGGTTTTGTTATTATCAACAGATATTATCGTTATGAAAAGAGAAGTTTCTTAACCAAATAGATCCGGATAGATTTATTCTGCTTTTATTAATTTAGTTTATGGCTGAATTCCTTTATTTACGTAAAATTGATCGGAAAGTAACTTTTCAATGAATTAATGACTTCGCAAAAGGTTAAACAGACTAATATATTATCTTTGTTACCAAGAAATTTGCTTGTTTAAAAAATAAACACTGTAAAAAAACTCAGTTATTTTTATAGATTTATATGCACAGAAATTTAGTTTAAAGTAAACCATTATAAAAAAAATTTAAGCATTATTATGAAAATCATATAATTTCAATACTAATTTTATTGTAATATTTATTTAATTAAATCAACATAAATATTTTATATAATGGTATTTTTATGAAAATAGTATATATTTAGATCTATGAAATTTAGATATAAATTTTTTTATTTCAATAAATAACATTTAAGTTTTCTTTATTTCATACATAGCCTATCATACTATGAAGATTAAACAATATGTTTCATTATAAATAAGATATAAAGTAAAAATCTTATTTGAAAATGAACTGGCAAAAGTGTCTGGACCAATTAATAAAATAAGAAATTGAATATTTCACAAATTCTGTTTTAAATAAATTATTTAGTGACTGCTTGTAATCACTGAACTTAAAGAGTAATTTAAAAGATATCAGTTGCCACCTACACTTTCTAGTAGTCAGAGTGCCTGACTGCAGATAGAGAGGTCCTGCGATCGAATCCCAGTTCGGGCATGATGTGCTTTTTTTTCTCTCCCTTCTGTCTTTGTACTTTCCTTGTACGAATGGTCGCCTACACTATAAACGGATATCTATGGCATATGTGTATTGAGGAAGTCGGGTTCCACACCAAAGTTGGTTCAGCTGGAAAAGTAGAGCAGTGTACCCCATATCGCGCGCGCTGGCACTAAATAAAAAAAAAGATATTAGTGAAAAATACATTTAAGCAAGGTTGTAAGCAAATTTTTTTTTAAAAATTAAGCCAATGGTAAATTTTCTTAGAACCATTATAAATTGATTATTTAAAGAAATTATTATCTATAAGAAGTGCTTTATTATTCGGGCATTATTCAATGGTCATAAAAAAAATCTGGATATTTCACCGGCATTCCCACTTACAGATGAGAATTTAAACTGGTTAACCAGTTGGTAAAGTTCAGGGCTTCTCCACATCGTTATGTATGTATGTATGTACAGATGAGAAGGCAAAAAGCGCAAGACAATATCCATCTTCCGTTCTACAGTAGTAGCTGAGAATGGACTTAAAGCCAAGCATTCTGGAGAGAATGGTCTTAATATTGAGTTTCGTTAATCCCATGTGGCATTATTTTATCAGATCAAAACAATTTACTGTTTTGAACTGATAAACTAAAAACTGTAGATATCCAGGAGGTCTATTATAAGGCTTTATGGATTTACACAATTTTGGCCATTTGAATAAATTTCTTTTAATAAACCGAATCTATATCTAATCAAAGTGAAAAATGTCGTATTATCCATTCACAAGAATGCCTGTAAAAAATGGAATTATATGTGGCAAGTTATTCAATAGACACCATGTTTAGAATGGAAAATCTAATATCCAATTATTGCTATTTTAAGCAATAAGAATGAATTCTGTGTTTGTATTTTCTGTATACATATTTTTTTTTAAACGTACGGTTTGAAGATTCCGAGATCTTCTCTCTTGTAATACAAAAATTATTCATTGTTTTCTTAGAAGCTAATACGTGGTAAAAGCTTAAATAATTTAGAACAATTTTCAGATGCTTAACAAACATGTAATGTCAAATATTAGAATTTTATTATTTGATGGACGTCAGATTTGAAGCAGGAAATTTTAACTTTAATGATCTTAATATTTTTAGACAAATTATTTTGGAGTGTTATACTCCATTATACAGAATTACGTATTATTTATATCTGGAGTTCAAAAGAGAAACCAATAGGGAAATCGAATGACGGATCCTTATTTTTTAGCTTAGCGTATTACCAAGATATCACAAGAATGTATTATATCTTATTGTTTATTTAAGTATACTAAACTAAGAATATAATACCACATGTACTACACTCTTAACATTCAAGTACTCAATGAGTATCAGATTTGTATAACTCGTTTTTGATTTTAAATGAACATATTTCAGTATTTAATGCAGTGAAAAAGTTTTGATTTCAATTAGATTAGATTCAATGGGAATTCGTTTATGAGTTAATTCTTTTAACTCATATATGTTTAAAAGAATTAACTCATATATGAAAGAGTTAATTCTTTAAACTCTTAAACTATATCTCCTCCACTCTGAATCTGTCTCCTTCTCTGAATTTGTCTCCTTCTCTTAAGCGCTATCTATTGTTCAATCTTATATATATATATATATATATATATATATATATATATATATATTCCATTATGAAATAACAAAAATATATTTATAATTGAAGATTATTTTTGTTCAGTAGTCAAGTTGAAAACAATTTGAAAATTGACTTTTTTATTAATGCAAAGAAACAGAAAAGAAAAAAAAAACAAATATTTTTCATAGTTGAGAATAGTTTTCAAATGTTCACAAACTTGATAATACAATTATAACTCGAAGCAGTGTATACGTTAAAGTGAATACTTGATGTCAAACTAATTTAAATACGCTTCATGTTTAAATGAGAATTGTTCGATAAAACAAATTAAGTTTCTTTACTTACACAACAGAATAAAAAGCCAGACGAAATGTATGCACCACCCCATAATTATTCAAACATATCTCTGAAGCTTTAGAAACAAGCACGTTCATTTCAAACATTGAGTTGCGTGATTAGTCACTGCAATTTCATGGGAAAGTATCATCAACTGCTATTTCTGTAATTGAAGCCAGACATTCACTGTCGCCAGACAGTTGCGGTTCGATATCTGCATTCATTTTGCATGGATATTGTCATTGCAATGTAGAAAGTTGATTCTTCTTAATCCCCACTCCTTTTTAATTGTTTAGTATATATATATATATATATATATAT